>JACWBX010003157.1:26676-48754 GCA_014622435.1 Polypedilum pembai
TTTTGCAATAACAAATTTCTTTTGTATTATTTTAAAGATTTTCACCACAGTCAATTCTTAACCAAAAAATAATAGAATATTTCAATACGCGATTTAGTCGTTAAAACTCAAATTTTTTTTGACGAAATATCTCCTGAATATGCCCCTAAAACTGTTTTTTTGAATGAAAAGTTTTAAGAAATCACTGAATATTTTCATTAATTGTGCTTTACATTATAGTTTATGACTCAATATTTCCTCACAATCAGATAAAAAAATAGAAATAATCAAAAATTCGTAGTAAAATTAAGTTTTAAAAGAAATTTTGTAACGGCTTCGAAAAAACTGAATAAAATTTGATCTAGATTTTGGATCAAATTTTATCTGCATGAAGTAATCTATTATTTCTTGTTCTTAACAATCAATGCTTTATTTTCCTCAAAATAAAAGAGTAAAATTTTCATCATAAAAAAAAACAATTTTATTTTCTAAAACTTTTTATGAAACTTTAAAGAAAAAACTTTTCAAAATAATTTGTTTCAAGTATGATTGTGATATAAATAGCGATTTGTAAAAACAGAAAATAAAACAGCAACAACATTTAGTGAGACAAGAGAGAAAAAGATAAAGGAAGAAAAAGTTAAGCAGCGAGTGAAGAAAAAAAAAGTTTTTCAACTCGCATTTCATATATGGAAGATTTATACATACATGAGATTACAGTTATTTGTGCAATAATCATTAAAATGAAATTTATCAAGAAAAACAAATGAAATATTGATTTTTTGCAGATAGAAAGAAGAAAAAGTTTTTATTTGCAAAAAGATAAATAATAAATATGAAAATATTTAGGATAATGAAAAGAGGATTAATAAATAAATAAAGAAACATAAATTAAATACTGATAAAATCATGTTTTTCTAATAAAAAAATGAAAAGCTGGATTGATTTTTTGATTGAAAGAATTTGTCATATTTAAAACATGATAAGAAAAATTTTCAATTAAGAAATTGATCAAAAAAGAATTTGTAAATAACAGTAAAGTAAACATTTAAAAACAAGGTTTAGAACTATGCATGTTGAGATTCGTGTCAGCGACAACAAAAACTTTAATTAACTTTAAGAAATTTCCGCCATTAATTTAGTAGAAAGCTTTGAACGTTGATCAAAAAGTTATCTAAAAATTTATAGCAGAATTTTCAAAAGGTTTTTTCGGCGCTGACTGGCGAACCTTAATGCGTATAAGAAGAAAAAGAAGTTTGCGCATATTTCCTAATCTAAAAAAGAATAAAGTTTTCAGCTTCGAGATTTTATATTTTCCATCTTTCATTGAAAATATTTAAAGAAATCAAATTCAGGTTCAAAGATAATAAGAAGTTCTATAAGTTTTAATTTTTCTGGGTAGAATTTATTCACAAAAATTTTATCTTTTTTTTTTACAAAAAAAGCAAAAACTTTTTCAATTTTCACTAATTAAATTCGTAAACTTTCTCCATTGAATAATTTAAAAAAATTTCACATCAGTCTAGATTCTTCAATTTCAGAAGAAATTATAACAATTTAATTTATTTTTATTAGACTCGAAGCTAATTCTTCATTCTCAAATGTTATTAAAAATATCAAGTTGAACATTTATCATCTCTTTTGTTTTAAGCAATAATAAAGATACCAAAGAACAGGAAAAATTTTATTATCAAAGTGACAAAGTCATTAAAAAGTTTTTTGTTAAAAGCCAAAGTGAAAATTAATTTTCTAATTTTGGCATTTAATACTTTTTCATTTTTATATAATAACAGTGTTGGAAAGCTGCCATTTAATTTCGGCAGCCCAGCTGCCTTCTAACTCTGTATAATAACATAGACAAGTTTCTGTCTGCTGTTCATATATAAATGTACTTAAACGGCGAAATTTGTATACAAAATTTTTGCTAAAAATCGCCATTTCGCATTTTAAATTTACTGCGAAGAACAAAGAAATTTAAAAGAAACAGAAAAGAACATCAAAGAAAATTGAAACAAAAACTTTCTTAAATTTTAAAATTGTTTTGATTTAACTTCTTAAAAATTAAATCTTTAGTGAGATCTCTTTGTAATTAAGTAAAAATTTCTTCTTGTCAAAAAATTTTCAATTTTTAGTTTTATAAAAGAAAGCAATCAATTATGAATCAGAATCAAAAACGAGGAAAGAAACAAAATAAATTGCACTTATGTTTAACATGTAATCAAGTTTTAAAATTGCAATTGAAAACTATTTTCAATTTTTTGAAAAGCGTTCAAGAATATTTTTATTAAAACATAAATTTAAATAAAACAAAATGACAGATCCACCGTCTTTCCTCGAAAAAAAGAGACACCTCTTGTATTCGAAGAGAAAAGACGGGGTTTCTTCTATTTGAATATAAGAGGCGTCTCTTATTTTCGAGGGAAGACGGTAGGAGACAGAAATGATCATTATTTGCCTCAGTTTAGTACATTTTCTTTTATCTTTATTAAAACTTGAATCAAACAAAAATAATTTTTCAAAAAAATATTAAAAATAACTTTTCTGTTGTAATTTTAAAAAATTGAGAAAAATTGAATTCACATAAAATAAAGTCCATGAAAAAATAAATTTCACACTTGTTTTCACATTTTTGTACGTAAACACAAAGAATGACAAAGTTTATATTTCTACTCTATATTTAGCTATTGTCACAGACTTTTTAAAATGAAAATTATGCATTGAAAATACTTTAATCATGAAATGAGAAATAATTATAACTCTAGAGCACTGCACAGCTCGCTTCAAATAAATACACATCATTTTATTAATTTTCACCATTTTTTCTCTTTTACTGCATAAACGTCATAAAGGTGAAGTAAAAAAGTGCAAAAATCAAGACATGAGAGCTCTTTGAATTTTTTGATTTTGCCATGAAAATCAAATTGAAAGCAAAAAGTTCTCAAGTCTTGGAAAAAAAGAAAATCTTTTGTAAATAAAAGAAAAGTTAAAATAAAAAATAAATAAAAATTTAAAATAAGTCACATAATTCATTCCAGCAAAAAACAATAAAAACAAAAATTAAAATTAAATAAAAGCAAAGAAAAAACTTTTCATTAATTTGTGTATGAAATATTAGTTTTTCGAATGAAAACAAAAAAAGTAAAAGCGAAATGTATTGTAGAATCCGAGAAGAGAAAAATTTAAATAAAGAAAGTGAGAATGAATGAATGTAAAATTTGTTTTAAAATTTTATCTTTACATATTTTCAGCTGAAACTCAAAAACATTTTTAAGTTTGTACTTCTATGTTATATGCTTTTGATTTAAAAACAGTAAGTTCAAAATTATTATGAACTCAGTAATAATACATAGAGAAAAAGTTTTTTTAACTGACATAAAGTTTGTGCCAATAAGATATAGTTTTGAGCAAGGGAAAGGAACTTCAACTTTATGCCACGTTTTACTAGTTTTTTGCAATATTTTGCGGAAATTTTTTTGCCTTGGTTATGAGTCCTAAAAACCGAACCTTATTAGTCTCATAAAACTTTATACGACGCTTTTAAAACTTTTTTAACACTTATAAAAAGTTTTATAAATCTAATTAAGTTTGCTTTTACGGCTCATAACTATGTTTCATTGGCACAAATTTTATGCCAGTAAAAAAAACTTTTTTTTCAGTATACAAACAAAGTTTAGTTTAAATTTAAAATTCTAGATAAAATTTTGAAAGATTTTTGTAAAAATTGATTTGATTATTTCAGCAAAAGATGTTTGTTATCAAAAAGTTTCCATTTCAAATTTTTCCACCAAATAACGCTTCAAGCTCAAACTTTTTACTATGAATTTTTATCCATGAAATCTTTGGACTAAAAAACTATTGACATTTTTTTTCTAATTTTTATCAGAAGTTTTTTTCCTTTAACTAGCATTTTTCATGCATCAATTGTAAAAAAATTCACAAAATAACTTATTTACACAATTTATCTCTTTATGTTCTGTCACAGCCACTTTACAAAATCGATTTGTTTGTTTTGCACCACACTCTGCTTTTTTTCAATTCAGTTCTTTAAATTTTATGCAAATTTACAAGCAAACAGTTAGAAGAAGAGAAAAAAGTATGTATTGATGCTATAAATTTCCTTTCACACACAAACAGAGCAAAAAGAAGCGAGAAAAATTGTGTGCGAAAGCAAATAAAAAATTTAAGAAATGCAAATAGAGAGAATTGGTGTTCAATAAAGAATGAGATTGAGGTGAAAAGAAGAAAATGAGCAAAGAAGGCAAATGAGTTACATTGAAATGAATGAAAGGCTTTACTTATCAACAATGAATGAAAAGCTTCAAAATTGCGTTCATTGAAGAAATTTTATGTTTTTGGGTTTAGTTTACAAAAAATAGATAAATTGTGAAATGAAGGAAAAAAAAGAAGCAGTTTTTTTTTGAAAATTTAAATAACGAGTTGAATTTAATGAATTTTCTTTTGATTGCATTAAATATTTATTTTGAAAATGTTTGGAATTTCCCAAAAGTTGATTTTCATATTCATGTTAAAAATTTATTTAAATGTCAAAAACTTTTATAAAATTTCCCAAAATTCATATAATATTCTAAAATTTTATATACAGAGGGAAAAGCTTTATAACTGGCATGAATTTGAATCTCATGAAATGATTTTATGTGACGTTTTGTTAGAGCTAAAAAAGTTTTATAAGGCAAAAAATGTTTGCATGGAAATAATTTTATAAGAAACATCAAGCGCACTTTACATGCTTCATAAAGTTGATTTTTAAGATCCATCTTTATGCCAGTTATAAAGTTTTTCGGATTTTACAAAAGGAAAATTACTCTGATGAAAGATTTTAAAATTTTTCGCTATTTTTGCTGTTTTTATGTTTTTGATTAGAGTTATTTTGAAATATTGAAATTTTATTATCTTTAAGCAGTTCTGTTTTGTATTTCAAAAATATTCTTTTAAATTACATTTTTTATTTATAAATTACTAATTTATTTTCAGTAAAACTTCTTCTTTTCTTTAACAAATAAATTATAATCAAAAAATAGCAGCTAATTCAGCGAATATAAAACCACCCTCTTCATTTTCTTCACACATATCTTCACAACTGCCATTCTGCAGAAAAAAAGAAGCGAAAAGAAACTTTTTTCCACCACCAAAAGCATAAAAATAGCGAAAATTTCTTTCTCTCTTTTTCTGTAACAATTTTAGCGTGAAAACAAGTGGCGCGGCATATAAAAATATTTTCTATAAGAAAAATAACAAACGCAAGCTATGAGAATGATAAAGGTTATGTGTGTGTGGGTGTGAGATATATGTAGATATATTCTGTGAAGTCATTGCAGAAAAAAAAAATAAATCTTCCACATTTACATCTTTATTGGATAAATTTTTGGTGGCGAAATCAATAAACATAAAAATGTAAATGACTAGGCAAAAAAAAAATAATTTTAATCAAAAGAAGAAGGTTAATAATTCAAGCAGTAGTCAATGATACTCACTATGAATTCTCTCACTTGAACAATAATAATATTTCCAACAGAAAAGAAATTTTTTTATTATTGTTTCTTTTTCTTTTATTGTTTTGCCTCTTTTCTTTCTCTGTTTTTATTTTCACATCAACAATACAAACATTTATGGCGAAAAAATTTGATTTTTATGGCTTTGCTCAGTTTCTTCTTTTTCTTTTCAACCACAAACACACACACTCACTGTTTTTATCTTTTTCCTATAATATTTTTATATTCTGTACAGTTGCTGAATAATATACACACAGACAGATAGACAGTCAAGCAGGAAAGAAATGAAAGTAAGATGAAGAAAAATTTCTTTCTAAGTAAATAAGTTTGTTATTCAAAAAGGATTTTCTTTGCAAATTTTGTTAGTAACAGAGAAAACGAGTGGATTTTTGAAATAGATTTGTGTTATGAAACCTTGAAAGTTGGATTTTCTTTTGTTTAGAAATTTTGATTTTTTGGAAAAGAAATTTCAAATTATTTGAGAAATAAGCCTTTGAAGATAAAATCAGAGTTGTTTTCGGCAAACTAACTGGTTTTGGCCGGTTAAATGAATATCTCAAAACTGAAGTATTGTAAATTGAAAAACTCTTTTGCTGTTGATTTTTTGAAGCTCTAAAAATTAAATAAAAGTAATTTGAAGTTTTTTGCTCTAGTTGCCGCTGAGTTATATAAATTTTTGTCTCCGCCGGTTTTTAAAAAGTTTCAAAACTTTCAAGCTTTAAAACTGAAATAAATCACCTACAACTAAGCCGTAATCCTTCAAATTACTTTTATTTTACTCTTGGAGCTCGATGAAATCAGCAGCAAAAGAGTTCTTCAAAATATAAAATTTAGATTATGAGATATTTATCAAACCGGCGAGTTTTGCCGGTAACAACTCTAGATAAAATCAAAAAGAAAAAACTTCTCTTAAAACCTTCTCTTAGAAAAATGAAAATTTTAAATTAAAGTAAAGAAATGTATACTATGACAAATTGGTATTATTTGCCAAAGATTAATTACCGTAATCTTGTGGTTTGTGAACTGAATTCTAACATAGATTACTTTTGTCAAGCTTAAAAACTCTTTCATTTCATAAAGTCTAATTCAAGCATAGACACACTATAAAAGAGCATAAATGACAGAATAAAAACCAAATTAAAGCAATAATGAGCAAGTATCATCCGTTTATGTCTGAAGTTTTCTTTAAGCATATTTGAATCTATTCTGTATTTCTATAGAATTTCATGTGTTCTTTACTAAACAAATGCCATTTGAATTTCCTAATAAAAACAGCCCTCAAGATAATTTCTAAAAAATTCAAACAAATTTTCACAGAAAAAATTTAAAATTCAAAAACATTTTGTAATAACAAGAAGAAGAAAAAATCACGCAACAGACTGAAAATTTTTCAACAACTCTTCTTCTGTTTTTCTCTCAAATAAGAAAAATATTTTCTTTAAATTTTCAAAGCAATAAGAAGAAAAAAATGAATTGAATTAACTTGTGACTCGTGCAATTAATTTCATTTAAAAAAATCAACATTTCAAAGAAAAACAACAAAAAAGAAAAGAAAAAATTCTGCTTGGCAAATCAAATTAATGTAAAGAAAATGATATCAGCATAAAATAAAGAAATTGTACGTGTACGCTGACTGCTTCTTCATCGTATCGTCTTCTGCTTGTTTTGCTTCCATTTGTCTTATCAAAATAAATCTCAACCTCTTAATGAATTTATTTCTCTTTCTTTCTCGCATTCCATTCCGCAAATTTTTTTTTCTGCTCTCGCGCTTGGGTATTTAAAACTCGCTCTACAGAGCTCTGTTACAAAATCGCGATAAAGATTGGAATTTTTTTCTTCGCCTGCATATAACAACAGTGTAATTGAATTGAGAGGGTCTCGTGTGTCCGGAAAAAAATGAAAATAAAATAAAATAGAAAATTCCTTACGATCGCAATAAATTTTCTTTTTTTTTCTCTCGCTCGCTCGCCACTTGAAAATAATCGCTTTTATTTTAAATTGAAGATTTATCACTTGAGTTAGTTGACTTTAAAAAATTTTAAAATTTCCATCAAAAATTCATTTAAAAAAGACAAAATTGCCATTATCAATGATATTCTAAAAGAAGTCTCTCCAGGAAATTACTTTAGAATTAAATTACACAATAACAACAGAAAAATCCGCCCTAACATTCTCCCCAGCGACATATCAAATTTCATTCATCGTAAATTTAATTATAATCATGTATGAAGGAGGCAAGAAGACGACACATTCTTCATTCATGTGTTTAGATACTTTCACCGCGATAAAATTAAATTGTGCCTTTCACGAGCTACGAGAATGGAATTTTTTTTTTCTTTTGGTGGTGTGTGAGGAATTTTCTTGTCTTTTTTCTCTTTAAATTTATTGAGCTCAAGGCAATTTTCATAACTTCTTTTCTCTTTCACTGATGATGTTGATGATGATATTACACTAAGAATGTTAATAAATTTGTTGCTCTTGTGAATTTTTTGTGAGTTGATTTAAAATGATAAAAAATGAATTGAGTGAAAATTTTATATTTTCAATTTAAACAATTTGAGTGTGTGGAAATAAAGTGAAAAGTTTTTGATTTATGTGATTATTTATTAACGATTTTTATACTGAATCACTGAATTTGTTTTTATAACTTATAAATAACGAAGGAATGAGATCTTCTGGCTTAATATGCTTTCATTCTATTAGTAATCAGTAATTGATTTTATTTATGTATATTTCATTCTATTGTACAATATATAACCTACTCTAATTGACCTATTGAGTCTAATAAAATACAAGGACTAAGAACTTTCACTTTAGACCCCATTAGCGCACGTCAGAGCACTTTAGCGCACGTTAGAGCATGTTAAACGTTCTTATCCCTTGATAAAATTCTATTCTAATATGTGTTAGCTTGCTATAACCCACTCTAACGTGCTTTAAAGTGCTCTAATATG
Organism: Polypedilum pembai; assembly: GCA_014622435.1. Lineage (NCBI taxonomy): Eukaryota > Metazoa > Arthropoda > Insecta > Diptera > Chironomidae > Polypedilum > Polypedilum pembai. Next base: position 35,120 of record JACWBX010003157.1, read on the forward strand.
CTCTAATATTTTTCAAAAAGATAGAAGTTTTTATCCTTGTAAATAACTGCTAAATACTTTTGAAAATTTAAATTTGGGTGTGGATCACTCAACAGACAGAATTCTGGAGAAATAAAATTTTAAAGAAATTCTTCGGAAATTTATCCTTATTTTCTGCCGAAAATTCCTCTGAAATTCTGTAGAAATTTCTGCAGAAAATTCTGCAGAATTCTGTCTGCTGAGTGACCAATAATCTTTAAATTTATAAATATTCTTTTATTTTGTTAAACTTAAATAGAACTAGAATTTATACAAGCAAGAAAAAGAAGTATGTGCACAATTCTTTTTATCTGCATAATTTCAGAAAAAACAAACATTTATAAAAATTAATAGTGTTGACTTTTAGTAAAAACATAAAGCGCCAACACACAAAAAAAGAGCAATGAAGATCAAAAAAGAGCAAATGAAAGCAAAAAAGATGGTAGAGGAAAATGATTCTGATGAAAGTTTTGTTTGCCTTTCGTTATTTTTGTCAATAATGATTTTTTCAAAAGAAAATTTCATAGAAATCCATTGTTGAAAGTTCCTCAATATTTTTGCTTGAAAAATCTCTTTAATATGATACTAAGAAATTATTCATGTGAAAAATCTAATATTCATTTCTTTTTCGCTCTTTTTATTATTTTTTCGCTAAAGCTATTTTTCTCTTGCAAAATTGTTAAAATTTTAAATGTAAGCAATAAATTTGAATTTTAAAAAATCTATGAAAAAAATTAAATCTTTAAAACATAAACAATTTTTTTTTATTTCAAGCAGCAATAACTTTCTACAAGCTACAACAAAAATCTGATTGAGCAACTTACATTCAGTCAGACACAAAAAATCTTTGTCTCTCTTCTTAATCTCAAAAAAACCTACTGTCACAAAAAACTGCAATAAACTTTTAAACTTTATTCACTCAACTAAAAAAATATTTGAAAATTTAAAAATTTTTCTCTCATAAATTGCTCAAGTGTAAAAGAATTTACTAATTCAAAATGTCATCCTTCGCATTTTTTTGTTTTTTCTTGCTTAGCACATGTCTCAATTTATGTACTCCAGTGTGTTGATAGAATTTTTCGACTGTCACACAAACATTTGGCGCGTTTGTCTGCATTAAACAGTTTAAAGTCGTCCTCTCGCCCCTAACAGTCGACGACAGAACAATTTTTATATTTTTATGTCTCATGATTAATCCGTGATGGCCATAAAAATGCGTACAGATCATAAATTTTTATTTTTCTTCGCTGTTTGCTGCTGCCGTCGTTAAACGCAAACAATCGACCTTAAAGAGAACTAAGGAGCTGCTGAGATGCTATAATTAAGTAAATTTTGTGGTCGTGAAGTGAAAGAAAAGAGAGAGAGGAAATGGAAATGTAAAAAGATGCATGCTGAGCGGCAATTTCTTTTTCTATGTCTGTTAAAAATGTCACAAATGTGACAAAAACTTTATTCTTAATTTATTGACTTTAATTTTAGAAGTTGATTTGTGTCAATTTTCAATGTTATAAATTTAAAATGGTAAAAATAGATTTTAAATTGTGAGCAAATTTAAAATTGTTCTTGCAGACGATTTCATAATCTAATTGACTAAAATTAATAATAACTTATCGGAATATTATTCAGAAAATTCCAAGATGAAATAACTTAACGAAAACTTCTCAAAATGTACCAAAATAACACAAAGTAATCAAAATGTTGCAAAATACCCACAGTTATTTTGGCTTGAAATTGTTGCATTTAACGAGATTTGATTTTGTAGCATCTCAATTGTGAAAAAAAAATTTATTTACTAAACTATTGTAAAATAACACTTAAAATTAGATTAAAATCTTCTTATGCTAAAGAATGTTTGCTGATTTATATTAAATAATTTTAGTTCAAGGCTGAGACACTTAATTAATTTAATTAAATTTAATTGACTTTATATTTAAATATAAACTATTTTAGTATGTAATTGTTTAAAAATATTCTTGCAATTGACTTGATTATTATAATGACAAAAATAATATTCACAATTTACTAATATGGCATTTTGAAAATTTTGAATGAATGAAAATTTATTTACGCAACATTTTGATTAAAAATCATTATCATATTGCTGCATTAAAGTATTAAAACACTGAACAATTGTTTTGTCAAACTACTCATTAATATGAACTTCAACAAATATTTCTCGTATTTTGTTTAACAACTGAAATTGCTGTTAAAACACTTTTATAAGATGTTTTTCTTTGATAATCTTTGATTTTATGCAAAAGTCAAAATTTCTTAGGCGTTGATTTAAATATTGTTTTAAAAAATTTATTCTCAATGAAATTTATTCTTATATTGAAAATTCAAAAAATAATCTTAATTATTCGAAAGTTTTTGTGTAAAATTTTATTTAGATTTTTGCTTTATTCATAAAACAAATTTAATTTTCATTCAAAAAGTTATAATTCTTCTTTTTATTAATTAAAAAATTAGCTTTTTCTTTCTTATTTTGACTTTAATCAACTTAAACATTATTAGCTTGTTCCGCTCTGATGTTGACAACTCATTTCGTGGAAATGCTCAATTTGAAGCAGCAACAAAACAACAACATAAAAAAGAAGGTCGCTTTTGTCAACTGATGCGTAAAAAATTTTTCTAGTTTCTTTTTAAGGAAGGGCACTTTTACTTCAAGCATGAAAAATGCTGTCTGCAAATCCTTCCCAACTCTTCCGTGTGCTAATTAATGGACTTTAATTAAAGGACACGAAAATTGTTAGCTTTCAACTGATATCAACTGTGTGGCTTTCTTATTCGCGTGATGATGAAAAATGTTGGTTTTACGAGGCTTTCAGCTAAAAAACTTTCATTTTATGACCTTTAATTTACGCATAATAAACATTTGGCGTCGATAAAAAATTGAAAAATTAAAAGGACAGCGCGGAAAGAAATTAATTAATTTTGATGGACTTTTTATGGCTGTTGTGAAATTAAGTTTTATTTCAATTATTACGAAATGGAAAAAATTATTTTTTAAAGTAATTAATTTTAATATTTTAACGAAACACTAAAGAAAATTAGATGAAAAGAATTTAAATTTAACGGTTTTTTGAAATTTTGTTTACATTTTTATATATAATTCTATTTGAAAAAATTCTAATTTCAAAAACATCGTTAATTTCAAAATTTTACTTTCATTCACCAAATTTTAAAGATTTCAGCTTTGATTCACAAAATGACATTTTAAAAAGTATTATTATTGCCTAATCTCTTCACACTCATATGTCGCATCATCCTCGTAAAATTAAAAATTTCAAAATTTCTTTTCTCTTCTCAATAATAATAAAAATTTATTTCTCATCATAAATTTCTTTAAACCTGTAAATTCCGCTTCAAATCCATCCTATAACCTACACTCCTCTTACTTACACACTTTTTTCCATACAAACGAGTATGCACTCTTGTCATAATCCCAACGAACCGTAAAATTAAAAGATTACGACTTGAAATTTATTTTTTTTTCTTCTTTTTCTTTATGCTGACTTGAGAGTAAAAATTTTCTTTTCTGAATTTTGTTTTTTTTAATGGTAAGTACTTTTTTTCGCTGAGATAGATTTTTATGTCAATTAAAAAATTTAAAAGGAAATAAAAAATTTTTCATTTTATAAAAAGTTGTTGAAAAATTTTCTCATTGTATCATAAATACCATAAACTAATTAAAAATGAAGCAGAATAAAAACTTTTTCATTCAACTCTCAACAACTGCTCATTTGTTCATTGAAGTCATGCGACAAACGTCAAAAATTCTTTTTCTTTTGGCTTTTTGTTTCTTTTGGACATGAGATGAAGACAAAATTCAATTAAAAGCAATTTTTCTTCATTTCTTTTCCGCATTCAAGCAAAATTGATGGAATTAGATTTTCGCATTAAAAAGTTTCATTTTTATGTTTTTCTTTTGTTTGGTTTCTTCTTACTTTGTGTGTTGTAATCTTATGAAGAACAATTTAAGAGTAGGAGAAATCAAAAGTTCAAAATGTTTCTAAAAATACTTATACACTGAGAGTTTTATTATTTTAAAAAATTTTGCTTATCCTTATGGATAACTAATTTCAACTTTTCTAGATTTTTTAAAATTTGAAAATTTAGTTTTTAACGGTTTTTAAAAATTTTCAAAAATTTAACGACTTTTAATAAAACTTTTTACGACTTTCTTTGAAAATTATGAAGGCTCCTAGATTTAATTTTAAAAACTTCTTTTTCAAGAGAAACATGATCAAAAATAAGAATCTTAAACTAGCATTGATTTTGAATTTCAAATAAAAAATTATTACCCTCATAATAAAGTTCTTTCAATAATTGTTTCAAAAAAATTTCAATCATCAAAAGCAATACAATTTAAACTTTAGCTACACATTCATCAAATAAAAAAAGAGCTTCTATTCACATTAAATGCCATTTCATCATTCATTCATTGCCACTATAACCACCCGCTCAAAATAACAACAGACAACGCAGAAAACTTTCGTTGAAAATAAAGAAAAAAGAAATTTCCTCATTTAAGAGCAAAACCACACATACAAAAAAATTATTAGGGAGCGAAAAAGTTTTACAACAGTGCGCAATTCTTAGGTTGTTAAGTAATAACAAGAGAAGAAAGGAAAAAGTTACAATAGCGACTGAAAGGAAATGTAAAACTTGTTAAACTTTCTCCTTCCATGCCTTTTGCTTCTTTTTGCCATCCGCGTTCTGCTTTTGCTCTTTTAAAGGTTTACTCTCTGTAGAAGTATTTGTTCCGCTTCATGTGAATGCTTTCGAGTGGCTTTTAATGCTGTTCTCATGGCATTAAAGTTCAAAAAAGATTATGAATGAATGGAAAAATGATTACAGTCTTTTGAGTTTTTTATTTACAAAAAAATTATAAAATTTAAGCATTTAAAGTTAATCCATTACTTTTGAATTCTTTGAATTTAAATTGAATTCATTAATATAAGTTTTTTTATTGTAATTTTCTGTTTTCTAAACTGAATCTTTTGTTTAATTTATTATTTAAAAAAATAAAGGAAAAATCGAGATGATGGACACTGGGGAGGAAAAAAATTATTTTTGCCCTTTTTTCTATGAAAATGGGGCAAAAAATTTTGCCCTTTTGCCTTTTTGCATCAGTATCTATCCCCTCGGTAAAACTATTAAATTTTTTTTACAGTTTTACAAAACCTTTCTTTAACGTTCTTATAATTTGTTATTTTGATATCCAAACTGGACTTTTAATAAACAAAATAAAGTTATGACTTCATTTAAATTTTCTATTTATTAGATATAATAGAAAACAGTTTAGGCAATCTGTAAGGTTTCAAAAGTATCAGGTAAATATTTTTAAATGAAAATTTATTATGAAAAGTGAAGAATTAGAAAATCGCCAACAACTAATGATTTTTTTTATAAATTCATCGTTTTTAAAAACTATTTATCAATAAATTTAAATTTGTATACAAAATTTATCCATCATTGAAGAAAATTTCAAGGGATGTGAACTCTTTCAAAAAAATATATCAAAATTGCAAAAAAATTTTGATATTTTTCATACAAAAAATTATTTTTCATGACTACTCTGTTTTGCATATCAACAGTTCAAACCCCTTGGAAAATTTACTCCAAATTAATATAATTTTATTCATTATTGTCATATATTGATATTTTTAGATCTTTAAGTGAAATTTTGATTAAAAAATTTATTAAGATTTTATAAATCTATGAAAAGTTTCATAAATATTCAAATCAAAGGGTTTGTTAGTGCCTACGTTTCAAAGTTGAGCAGTAACAATTTAAAAAGATACAAAAATGTTCAATTTAACTCCTCTTTGAAATTTTTTTACTAAAATATTTTTAAAAAACAGTAAACAAAACGAAACGAGTAAGCCAAGAGAGAGCAATTAAAAGACCATCATTTATAAATGAAATGATAACCACACCTACACAACCTGTATGTATAACAACCTTTTGACCCACTGTCCTTTTCTTTTTCTAACATTCCTATTTAGCAAAATATTTTCAAAGTAAATTATTAATCATCATATAAAGTTCTTTACTACAATTCATTACTCATTTCATGCATGATGATAGAGAATAAAATAGAAAAGGTAAGGAGAGGGATTTTCTTTTCATTCAAGCTGTATGTGACATGCCATTATATGTGTTTTTTACGATAATAATTTGAGATAGTGTTCACATATATGAGAAATAAAAAATGAAAATTCATGACTTGAATTATAGAATGAGAAGTTGGATTTATCAGATAAGAATTTGCTTGATTTATTAAATACTCTTGTGACTACAAATTATGTTTATGTTAGGACTCAAGACTGCAAGAATGGTCAACGATTTTTTCAGTTTTGTTTATGAGCTCTGTGGCTTTTTTCCTCATTTGAATTCTACAAATTTTTCCTGTGAGGCCTGTTGGAAAAGATTTCACAAAATGAACTCCACCTCGAAGCTTTTTTGGGTCCATGACTCTTGAATTGACATAATTTAGCACAAAATCTTCAGTGAGATTACTTCCTTCTTCAACTATAACAAAAGCATGAATTATATCATTTCCTGAATCTTCTTCTTGAACTCCAACAACACAACTGTTCACAACTCTATTAATTTCATTAATTATTGCTTCAAGTTCTGACGGTGTCACTTGGTAATTGTTGAATTTCATCAAATCTTTCTTACGATCTATTATGTAAATGTAACCATCATCATCAAAATATCCAATGTCACCTGTCTTCAACCATTCACCATCATATACTTCTTTTGTTTTTTCAGGTTCATTTAGATAGCCATGAAACTTTGAAATACTTTTTACACAAATTTCTCCATGTTGATTGTTATTTAGAGTCTTTCCATCGTCATCAATTATCTAAAAATATATATTTTAGAGAGAATTGAAATTACAAGGAGATAGACACGATAATAAAATTTTTGCCACTTTGCCATTGTGTCATGTGAAATTATGCTAAAATATTATTTCATCTTTTATAACGAATTTTATTAAGTAAAAAACGAATTTTTAAATCAAGTTCAAGTTCAAAGACTAAGATCAAGATCAAATGTTTAAAAAATTTTAAATATTGAAAATAAAGCATAAATTCAAACTTTCAACTTACTTTCAAACATTTGTTAAAAGTCACAACACCAGAGCTTCCATATTTTTCCATACTTGTATTCGTTGTCAATATTGCTTGCTCAGAACATGCATAAACAATGCAAATCAATCCATTTGGAATAAAAGGTTTGAATTTTTCACATAAAAATTTTGAAACTGCTGATCCACCAGTCATCCAACATTTAATACTAAAGAATGGTTGAAGATCATGAAGTTGAAGTAGATTTGCGATGGCATAAGGTGGTAAAAAGACGTTTGTCACTTTATATTTGTTAATAATTTCAATAAAATTTTCTCGATTGAAAGTTTGCGTTGTGATAATTCTTTTGTATTTATAAAGAACTCCTTCAATCATGAAATGTAAGCCACTGAACCAAAATATTGGTGAATAATGAAAAAGAACATTTTGGCCATTTGGATTGTAATTGCTTATAGGATGGCATTCAATTATCAGGTTTTTATGTGATTTACAAATTCCTTTTGGTGATCCAGTTGAGCCAGAAGATAAAAGAATTAAAATTGTTGAATTTGGATCAATTTCCGGGTAAATTAAATCTTTGAAATTCACAACTTTCTTCAATACTTCAGTTACAGATTCATAACCATCAACTTTCTCCATCACTGTGTAAATTTTTGCTTCACTTTTCAACATATTCACAGCATTTTGCACAGTTTTCAAGTTTTTCTCATCACAAAAGATCACTTTTGGTTGAGTTTTTGAATACATCTGCACAATATCACTCTCGATCATAATCGGTGCCAAAGGATTTACAGGAAGTCCAAGTAAGAAGCAAGCAAAGACAACTGGAGCAATATTTTCAGTATTTGTAGCTACAACTCCAACAACATCACCTTGTTTCAGTCCAAGATCATTTAAATGAACAGCAATTTTCAAAATTCTCTCTCGCATTTCACCACAAGTCACTGAGACATTTGTTTCAGCAGAAATTTGAGTCACGGAATCTGGAGTTTGTTCGAGAACTTTGACAATTACTAGGCCAAGATTTTGATCAGGATTATATATTGGAGGCACTTTTGGACCACTCCAAACTTTTGTATTTTCGTCATAAGTTGGCTTGAACATTTTGTCAATAGAAGTCTTTAACATTTGAATGCAAAAATTAAATTAATAACTGATAAAGTGCTCAAGTGTATTTATATCAGAAATAAAACGTGCACAGGTCACACGACACATTAAGTTTAAAACAAAGTGAATATTTTGCTGCCGTTGTTGTTCGATGATAAAAAAACTTTAGTATGACGCACATTTAATTGTTTTTACTTGACTTAGAGAAGACTCTTAAATGATGAATATTTTTATTTTTTTACCTGTGAAAAAGGTAAATTTTGATAAGATTAACATCTTTGAATTTCTCACGTTTTTCTTTTTAATTAATTGAGGCATACTTAACAACTTACTATAAATGAACATTTCAATGACTCTTTACTTTAATATTATCTTTGAATTTCACACGTGTTCGGATTTCAATACTTGAACTAGCTCAATCTAAATTAAATAAAACTTAAACTTAAAGCGTTATTTAAATGTTATAAATTAAGAAATTGAAATAATATTATTTAAAAAAATCAGTCGTTTTTATGCTTGTTTGATCCTAGATGTTCGACAGAAAAAGCAATTTAATTTCCCTCTGGATTTAAGACACTTTTAGCACCTCTGGTTTAAAATCTAAACTGTTTTTCTTTTTCATCCAAATATTTCAAATTTATAAAACGAAAATAACTAAACTTTAAAGATTTAGGTAGGCAAATCATACATACATATATATAGAGAGAACTTCTCACACATATAAACCGCATAGATGTACATATTACTGTTATAACTCTTATTAGATAATTTATAACATATAAAAATCAAGGCCTGAAAACTCTTTCAAAAATTTTTTATCCCAGTTTGATATTTTTAATCCCAAATTTTGTAAACTAGCCATATTTAGACAGAAATTTTGATGCTCAATCATTTATTTTACTTTTAAAAGCAAAAAATCTATCATAAAAAGCGAAGATTATGATTGGAAAATCGAGATTTTGACAAAGAAATAAAATTGAGTCAAAAATAATCATCAAGTCAGACCTTGATAAAAATTTTCCTGTAAGTTTATAAATTTGACTTTATAGGAACGAATTGTAAAAACTTTATGCCAGTTATAAAATATTTTTTTCTTGAAGTTTAAATAAAAACAACTCTGTATATTCTTTGATAATTAGACTATAATAGGTAACAGAAGCTTTTACGAGTAATAAAATTAAAATATTTGAGAGATAACTCACACACTGAAGTACAAAATGATAAGGCTCAAAAGAATTTTAATTCATTTAAAAAATTTAATTCATTCAAAATGATCAGTCTTAAAAATACTTTATTCGCATACAGTCATAGTCATATTGTTCATAAATTCCTTTAAATAATTTTAAATTTTATTGGAAAAAGTTCAAGTTCTTATTTTAAAATCCAATGAAAAATAACAATACTGCAAAATATTAAAACACATAATATTTTCTATATATTCATTAATTGCTTATTTGGAAGTTTACACAATATCAATATGAATCAGACTCTGATATGACAGATGTTGTTTACTCAAAAATTTTAATGATAATTCTGCTTTCACTTTTAAACAAGGACAAGAAGTAGAAATCAAAATATTTCAATAAAAAAATCGGAAAAAGTAAAATAAATTATAAAATTTTTATTTTAAAATCTTAATAGAAAGAAAGCAATAAAATTTATTTCATATACTGAGAAATTTGTTTACAAAAATACGAATTAATTCATTCTGTAGTATATTGATACTTCCCCTTGATTCAAACTGAACAATAACAGATAATGGAAAATAAATTAAGGAACATATCTACTGAGTCTACTCAGTCATTTAATAAACTCTCTGTTGTTCAGTCACAATCAAAATGTTCAAGCCAACTTATGACGAAAATACAAAAGTTTGGAGTGGTCCAAAAATGCCTCCAATCTACAATCCTAATCAAAATCTTGGTCTAGTAATTGTCAAAGTTTTCGAGCAAACTCCTGATGCTATGACTCAAATTTCTGCTGATACAAATATCTCAGTGACTTGTGGTGAAATGCGAGAGAGAATTTTGAAAATTGCAGTTCATTTAAATAATCTTGGTCTGCAGCAAGGTGGTGTTGTTGGAATTGTAGCTGAAAATACTGAGAATATTGCTCCAACTGTTTTTGCTTGCTTCTTACTCGGGCTTCCTGTTAATCCACTTACACCAGTTATGGTTGAAAACAATATTGTGCAAATGTATTCGAAAACTAAACCAAAATTGATTTTTTGTGATGAGAAAAACTTAAAAACTGTGCAAAATGCTGTGAATATGTTGAAAAGTGAAGTAAGAATTTACACAGTGATGGAGAAAGTTGATGGTTATGAGTCTGTAACTGAAGTGTTGAAGAAAGTTGTGAATTTAGAAGATTTCATTTATCCAGAAGTTGATCCAAATTCAACTTTGATAATTCTCTGTTCGTCCGGAACTTCTGGACCTTTAAAAGGAATTTGCAAATCTCACAAAGAAGTCTTATCAGCAATGTTTCCACTTTATGATCGTCATATAATGACTAATCCAAGATTTTACGTCATATCTGCTGTTTTTTGGGCAAGCGGATTTCATTTTTTACTCATGACAACTTTATTCAACTACACAAGAGTTATCACAGCTGAACCTTACGATCCTAAGCGTTTTGTTGAGATTTTAGACAAATATAAAGTAAATTCGTTAATGACGCCGCCTTTTATGATCATGAATCTCGTTCAAAATGATGCATTACAAATTCTTAAGCATATGAAATTGTGGTTTTTTGCTGGTGCAATTGTTACAAAAGAAATTTTCAGAAAGCTCAGACCTTTCATTCCAAATGCAATGTTTGTAAATGGTTATGGTATTTCTGAAGTAAATTTACTTGCAATCAACTATGAAATGAGAAAACCTGAAAGCAGTGGGTTTCCTGTACAAAATGTTGAAATTATGGTTAGTATTAAAATTAAGATCAAGTTGTAGTTTATCAAGATCAAAATTCTAAATTTTCTATGATCTAGATCAAACTTTTCCTTTAAGATCAAGATCAAAATGTTTAGTTTTAAAGATCAAATTTAAATTTAACAAAACCGTTAAATAAATGTTTCTTTTTTTAGATCGCAGATGATGATGGAAATGCATTAGAAAATTTTCAAAATGGAGAAATTTATGCGAAAGTTCCAATTCGATTTACAGAATATTTTGGAGAGCCAGAAGTAACTGAAAAATCTTTTTTTGGTGAATGGTTTAAAACAGGAGATGTTGGACACTTTGATGATGAAGGATTTCTGTATGTTGTTGAAAGGAAAAAAGATATGATAAGATTTCAAGGTTATCATATCATGCCATCTGAAATTGAAGAAATTATCAATGAAATTAAAGGCGTTATAAGCAGTTGTGTGGTTGGAGTTGAAGATAAAGTTACTGGAGTTGACTTTATTCATGCTTTTGTGATCATTGCTGAACTTTGTAAAATAACAGAAAAAGAAATTGAAGATTATGTAAGAAAAAGAGTAATCGATCAAAAAAGAATCCGAGGTGGAGTTCATTTTGTTAAAAATTTACCACTCGGAATAACTGGAAAAATTGATAGAAAGAAAGTTAAAGAAATTGCTGAGAATTTATCAAAATAATTAACTTAAAGAATTATGAAAACTTAATTAACGCTTTTTTGATAAGATATAAAAAGTCTTTGAATTCAATATTTAGCGCATTTTTGTATAGAAAATGCAGTTTACGTCAATATTTGGACATAAGAAGGTTTTGGATAAAACTTCAAAAACAGCATTATTACAAAATTTTCAGCTCTTATTTTATTATAATTGATTTATAACGGCAGCAAAAAAATATTAAATGTCTAATTACAACTTAAATACTAAAATTGTTAACTAAATCGAATTTTCGTCATTTTCATTTTTTTTCAGAGTTATTTTCCTTTTATGAACTATTTTCAATCACTTAAAATGAATGAAAAAGTTTATGTTTTAAAATTACAACATCTCTTTATCTTGAAAAGTTCATAATCATATCTCATTGTTGATAAAGAGCTTTTTAACTTTATCAAATGGTAAACATTTAGTAAATAATTTAAAACTAGTGTATAACAGGAAAAAAAGTTCTCTTCAACTTGTCAGAGATGAAAAATCACAATTCATTGCAGATGTGCTGAAACTCTTCACTTTTTACTTCAATCACTTTAACTCTTAACATTGTGTTCTATTGTGACAAGCATGAAAAGGATGAAAGCATCAATTTTACAACCAGCAGATGCAAATGTGTTACAAAAAATCAGAACGAAGAAAACTTTTTATTGATGAGAAAGAAATTTGCAAATGTAGCAAATGTGCGCAATGAAGGAAGAATAGATTTTATCATGCATGCGTGTGATGAGCTTTGACGAAGTTTATGAAAGAAAATTTAAGTGAATTTTTATAATGTGTTACAATAATTTACATCATAATAGAAATAAAAAAGTTTTTAATTTTACAATCTCAAATATGTGAGATGATTATTAAGATTAAATTAAAATCCAAGTGTAAAAACGATTCGTAAAATATCTGAAAATTCTGATAAAATTTGTTAAAAGTTTTCGTTCCCACACCTGAAATAAAAATGTTTAATCACACAAACAAAAAGATAAAAAATATTTGAGTTGTTTTATTGCGACGTTAACAACTTAATAATTTTGATGGACGTATTATCCAAGTTTAAAAAATTAAAATGTAAATAAAAATCACATTGAATTTTGCATTTTTATTCTCTAACAATAAATTTTTAATTTTATTTCTATCATTAAACTTATTTCAAGTCGTAATTTTAAATCCATTATAAAGCTTTTTCAAATTTTAGTAAAAGGTTGTACTAATAACCTATTTAAATTAAAAAACGAGTTATTCTAATAAACTTCAACCATAGTTATGAAAAAACAACACTCAAACTTATCTTAAGTATTTACATTGTCTTTTTATCAGCCTTTTAAATGAATATACAAATGTTATCATTCACTTTCTAGTTCTCAGTTATATTTTCAGCTTCAAAAGAATCACAAGTAGCAAATAAAAGACTTTCAAAATGCAAAAAATAACATATGATAAAACTACAAAAGTTTGGACTGGTCCAAAAGTGCCTCTTATCTACAATCCTGATCAAAACTTCGGTCAGTTAGCTATAAAAGTTCTCGAGCAAACTCCAGATTCTGTGACTCAAATTTCTGCTGACACGAATGTCTCAGTGACTTGTGGTGAAATGCGAGAAAGAATTTTGAAAATTGCTGTTCATTTGAATGATCTTGGTCTGCAGCAAGGTGATGTTGTTGGAGTTGTAGCTACAAATACTGAAAATATTGCTCCAGCTGTCATTGCTTGCTTCTTACTTGGACTTCCTGTAAATCCTCTGGCATCAATTATGATCGAGAATGATATTGTGCAAATGTTTTCTAA
>JACWBX010003158.1:0-21954 GCA_014622435.1 Polypedilum pembai
ATGATTTTTAGGATTTTTTGTGATTATTTCTGATTTTTTGTGATTATTTATGATTATTTGGGATGATTTTCCCGGAAATTTGGAAATTTTTGGGAAAATCAATGTCTGTTTTATGATTGTTTCTGATAAAGAATTGAAATACTAACAAAATGGTACAAAAATTAGAGCTCTAGACCATATGTTTCATGAGTTATGACCGAAAAACTGAAATTTAATTTCATGATTTCTTGAAAATTTTAGCCATTGAAATATCATGCTCTAACTTGGTCAAAACAAAAGCTTTTGAGCTGAAACTTGTTTTAAATTAAAGCTAGAGCTTAAAAAAAGATTTCGATACAGAGTTTACAATGATTAAACTTGTGTAAGTGCTCGAAATTCACTATTGAACAGGCTTTCAAAAAGTGTGATTATTTGTGATTTTTCGTGATTTTTTATGATTTTTCGTGATTATTTGTGATTTTTTTGGAAGTGTCCACCCCTGGATTTTCATCACAAGAAAAATTAGTTACTTTGGTAACTTGGATAAGATCAAGTCACGAGAAGTTAAGCAACGTCTTAGTAATTTTTTACTTAGATGGGTGACCGATTTTTTGCTAACTTTTTAGTAATTTTCACTAATAATATAGCGAAATTTTTTAGAGAAAAATTTTACCATATTATTAGTGAATTTCACTGAATTGTTAGTGAATAATTTACTAACTTCTAGTGAATTTCGCTAAAAGTTTAGCAAGGCATATATTCACTAGACGTTAGTGAAATTTTCCATACAAAATTACTAATTACTAGTAACATTTTTCTTTGAGTATACTCAGAACTCAACTCCATTAAGATAAATATTAATTTTGAATTTGTGTTAGTTTTTATTAGACAAAAATACTGCTTTAATTGTAAATTAATGAAATAAATTATGTTATTTAGTAAAAAATACAAACAACAAAAAACTTTTTAACTATTTTATTTTTTGCAAATATTCTTATGACCTTGTAGTTTGTTGAATCCAACTTGTGTAACTTGCAACATTCACATAGACTCCTAAAAGAAAGCAATTGAATTTTAATATAATTAAAACATTCAATCACCAAAAGATGTGAACTTTTGTTATTTTGATGGATCTTGATAAACAATAAAGTTTCTTTTGCATAATACAGTCAAGTTTAAATACGCAAAAGTAGACATTAATTAAAAAAATTTCAGTTAAATCTAAGTAAATTTATTCGTTGAGGATGGACTAAAACTTGACTGTTATAACAATAATTATTTTTACTTAAATTACATACCTGGTATATTCGTAGTTCCGCATCCTATACCCTAAAACGTTATAAAACTTTTTAATAAAATTAAAAATCAAAAAGATTTTTTAACTTACCCAAGCTACAAGGCCAACTGCGAACCAATTTCCACCGATTTGACAAACTAAAGGAGATCCTCCATCTCCTGTACATGCATCTAAAAGAACATAAAAAGTTTAATTTTAACGAATTTAAAAGATTTATTTTTCCTTACCTTTTCCTGGCTCACCACCAGCACACATGACTTAAATTTTAAAAGAAATCTTAAAGTTTTCTTACAAGAATTAGAAATATTTTAAAATTCTTACAGCTCACAAAATCTAATGCAAAATTTGTTCCTAACCTAGTTAGTCTTAATTGTCCTAATTTGAAAAAGATATTTAAACTTTAAATTCAATTTTTTTTTAATTTAAAATATTTTTTTCTTACCTTGACATGTGTTTTGGTCAACAAGTGGAACATCAACTTCTTTTTGAATTGCTTGATATTGTCCATTATTTGTGAAATCATTTTTACCCCATCTATGAAATTTTTAAGGTTTATAATTAAAATTAAAATTCATAAAAAAAAATCTTTTTACCCTGCTACAAAGCATCTTATTCCATTGACAAGTGTTGCAGGAAGACATGCCTTTTAAAATTAAAAATTGTGTTTACAACATTTATATATTCAAATTAATTTTACTTACGGGAGTGATACTAGGTGTTTGACCTAGTGGAACAGCTGAGGCAAGTCTCAAAATTGCTATATCATTTCTTAAATTGCTTGCTAATTCATAAGAAAACTAAACTTAAGATTATTATAAAATATAATTTAAATTTTTTACCCGTGTATTGTGGATGAATAAAAACTCTGGCAACTTGATATTCTTGAGCAGGAATAGGTTCTGTAGCTCCACTTGCATCCCATTCACCTAAACGAACTCTCAATGGTCTTCCAAATACACTTAAATAATTAAAAATTTAAATTAAGTAAAAAGTTAAGTATTGAATCGTTATAATAAGAAAAATCATTGAGAAATTATCAAAACTTTGATTGAACTCTAATTTAAGATTTAATTAAGATCTTTTTTCTCTACACGGAGAAAAAAACTTTTTAACTGGCATAAAGTTGGATCTAATAAAGCGACTTTATGCCAGAAAAAAATTAAAACTTTATTAGAGCTAAAAAGGTTTTATGAGACATAAAAAGTTTGTATGGAAAAAAATTTATGAGTGTCATAAAGTAGACTTTTTATGCCTCATAAATAGCGTTATTAGATCCAACTTTATGCCAGTTAAAAAGTTTTTCTCTCTGTGTACTTGTCAAAGTATAGCAAAGGGTTATAAACTCTATCAATAAGTGAAAATCCCAAAGTTACTTTTTTCAAATTTAAATAAGTTCAATTTGAATTTTTTGATAAATTTAACAACCCTAAATAAAAAAATTTGTAAGAACATAGTGTTAAAATAACTAACGTTGATTCATTCAATCTATGTGCAGCAGTAAGGACATGTATATGATCAATTAAAACACCTGCTCCTTGATAAGTACTGTCTTGTGCTAATAAAACTATATAAAGAAGAAATGTTTAAGAAATTATTTTTCTTTTATAATTTAAATACTCACCTGCTTGCCAAGGATAACTAAAATAATTTTTTAAAAAAATTTGATTAGAATTGTTTCACTTTCTTAAAATTTAAATTTCACTGTGTTGTAAAAAGTAAAATATTGACTTACGCCATATAAGCAGATTGACCAGAACCAGCAACTGGTGGACGTGCAGTAGCAACAGGTGGATATCTTTAAAATTTGAGAATTTAAAATTTTTGTGAAAAAGAAATTCACTGAATTGTCAAATATCTTATTATTGCAGCTTAGTTTATGAAATAATATGAATTAAATAAGAATATTTTGATGAATTTAAGACTGAAGTGCAACTGAATTATATCAATTTTATTATTAGACTTTTACCTGACTCCACATTGATAACCTGCAAATAAAAAGAGTAAAATCTTAAGCAAAAACCTAGTTTTGAATCAAATATTTCACCTGTAGTTGGGCAGCATCGATCAAGACCAGCTGCACAGGAAAATTGAGAGACAACAACTAAAAAATAAAAGTTTTTTAAAATATTTTATAAAAAGCTTATAATAATTTCATACCAGGAGTTATCCCAGATCCAGTTGCAGTTGTGAGTATTGCTGTTGTTCCAGTTGTGCCGCTTACACCAACACCATTCTTAAAGTTATTATAAAATTAATTTTTAAATCTTTAAAAACTTAGTTTCTTTTTACCGTTTGAATTCGAATATCAAGTTGACCTAAAAGCAAATTGGAATAAATAAAAACAACTTAAGAATATTTTTGTTGTTAACCTGCTCCATCAGATGTTCCAGGAAGTGTTCCTCCACCGCCACCACCACCAGGATTTGTTACATTATTGAGACATTGTCCAGAAGTTACACAAAAACAAACACCAGTCACAGTTTGACCAATTGCAAAGTCAACTAACAGCAAAACTAACAAAATTTTCATAATTTTTCTACAGCCTAACATTGTGAAATGAGAAGAAAATGACTGTGAGCTCTAATTTTATATTATATTATATTTATTTGTCGACCTTAACATTTAATTTGGCATCAATTTAAAATGAATTTCTAAATTTTTGTCTGCAAAAATCATTTTGTGAGTAATAGGGGAATTTTTTTGTTTGTTTGGTTTATTAAAGATAATTTTGTTGATTTTAAATTTTCAATGTTAGGAATAATGAAATTCTGATTTCTTAATTTAATAAAAATATTGAAAAACGGATTCGTAGAAATTTTGCGCATGAAATGTTTGCGAAAAATTCGCCCACTTAAAGCAAACCAAGGGGTTGGAAACTGGGGCAAAAGGCGAATCGGGGCGAAACGGGGCGAATCGGGAAGAAAATGGGCGAATCGGGTGAATCGGGGCGAATCCTTCGCCCCAGTTTCCAGTCCCCTGAAGCAAACAAAACGTACGAATTTATCAAAGATAGAAGAAAAATTTTTAAAATTTTGATGGAAATATTTCGAAAATTGATGATATGATGTGAGTAAATTTAACTCTAAAACAATTCCAAATAAGCTTTTTTATGAAAATTTTCATTTAAATTTATTGTAAATTAAAATTATGTTAAAAAATTAACCTTCACTGCTAGCACATAAATTTTCACATTAATTTAAATGT
The DNA here is from genome assembly GCA_014622435.1 of Polypedilum pembai. Classification (NCBI taxonomy): domain Eukaryota; kingdom Metazoa; phylum Arthropoda; class Insecta; order Diptera; family Chironomidae; genus Polypedilum; species Polypedilum pembai. The sequence continues at coordinate 4,481 of JACWBX010003158.1, forward strand.
CAGTGTCACTAAAATGATCATTTTGATCTTCATTTTTTCCATTTTCTAAATAAACAAAAATTTCATCAACAATTTAAATTAACCTAAATTGCTTCACACTTTGCACATGAATAATTTTGATAATTCAAATTATTTTTTATATAATAAAACTCAAACGTGAATTTATTTTGTTTATTTAGTTTATTTTTAAATTTTCAACGAATGAGAATGATTTTGCAAAGTCTTCTTCTAATCGTTGTACTTAAAATAATTTTTTATTGGTTTCAAAATCCAATAATAGCTTCTTATTTTGCATATTTTACTTATTCATCTTTATCTAGTAGTGTTCGAACTAAAATGCCAAAAAAATATAAGGCAAAGACACTTTGATTAATTGACAATTAATAGCAATATTATTGAAATCGACTAGAAACTTTTGGTATTCACTAAAAAAATTTTGGTTTATTTGTTTCTAAGTTTTCTAATTTTACAATTCAACTTTTTGATTGTTTCATTATAAAAATTTTCAAATGTTTTGTTTATAATTTTCTAGGTGTGGAAAGATAATTGGAGATATTCGGAGATATTTAGGGATATTTAGAGGATTTTAACAATTATCCGGATAGTTTACACACCTTGATATTTTTCAAAATTGAAAAATCATAGGAAATATTAGAAATTTTTGATATTCAGCATAAAACTGCAAGAGTTAGCAAGGAAAAAACCAATGTGTTTAAACTTAGCAGATAAAAAGTATAAAGTTCAATTTTCTTAGGATTCAGTAAAAAAATATAGGAATCATTGAATTATCGAAGTGACAATATGAAAACATTGAATAAAATCATATTAAAATATCTAAAAAAATAAATTTCATTTTCTTCAAACGTATTTTCGTAATTTCCGCTTCAAATATCAACAAAATCTGAATTCAAAAAAGATCCCAACAACAAAAGGTTTCTATGACTCTCTTTATTCTGCTTCATCGAACAGAAAAAGGAAACTTTAATTTCATTCTTTTGCAATATAAAGAATAAATTCTTTTACACTTCAATTTCAATTCCCTTTTTTGCTTGCCTTTACATCATATGCTTTTTAATTTATAACAACTTCCACTCCCCTTAATTCCATTATAAATTTCTCGTTCACCTCGAAAAAGTTCTTTCAGTTTTGTGTAACATGAGACAAAACTGCACATACGCTCTTAATAAAAATGTTACCAATGTTAATGTTTCTTCCTCCTTCGATCGACAACGCAACATCGTCATTTTAAAGTCAAAAGCATAACAGGTTCTTTCGCTCCCTCTCTCTCTCTTTCTCTCTCTCTTACTCGCGCGCGTTAATGAACGAGATTTGTCGCAATTGTCCAGTTCGTTGTCGTTTTGCACTTGAAAGGCTTTCTCGTAGGTGATTAATGAATGTGTGTCTTTGTTTGTATGGAAGGAAATTCCATTTAAGAACGTAAATGAAAGATAAGCTCTTAATGACATAATTGCAATTACATGGAAGACGAATTGTATGTTGACTCTTTTTATTTTACACGACGAGTGAGAAAAAGTCCATGTTTTAAGTGAAAATCAGATTATGAGTCACAATACATGCCGCAGTTGAAGTTGAAAGCACATAATGACTTAATACTTGAAATTGGCTCAAAATCGTCACCGCTTTTTTTCTGTTTCTTTCACTCTCGCTTGCTTGATATTTTTGTAGCGATTCACTCACGTACATGCTATTGGTAAATGAATAATGATAATTTGCTTCTTCCACCGCAACAATAGCTTGCTTTTTAGTGCAATTGGTACTTTTTTTCTTGCGGTTGTTGTATGTTTTTTGGGCAGTTTGACTTGATGTAAAATTTTTAAAAAAGTGATTGAATATGATGCACATACACTAAAAATTTTAAGTTTTTTGAATTAAACACTTGTCGAATTAGATTAAATATTTAAATTCAAATATAAATGACAAATTGTAAATATATATCGTAAATATATTTTACTTTATTTGTCTCTTTAAAATACATTAGATCACGCATTTGGAAAAATTTCAATATTTTTCATTGCTTTCTTCTCCTCGTACATTACCATTTAACACTTACTAAATGAACATTCTTATTATGTTCATTCTTTAAAAACTAAACCGCAAATGCTCCAAATTTTGTATTCAACTCATCGAAATTCAAAAGAAAAGAGCAGTCTGCATTCATTACTTTCTAAAAAAGCACACACTATGGCTATGGTGAGGAGTCATAATCTCATATTCATAATACACACACAATAGAACAGCGAATGAATAATAATTCAAGAAAAAAAATTGTATGCTATGGAATTTCAATTAAAGTTTACTCATCATTATCTCACCTTGCTCATTTTGCTTCTCTTTTGCTTCAAAAAGTCATTATTATTGTTATTTGCATTAATTTTTTCTTCACTCTCTCATAAAGCAGAGAGAATACTACTTAAGAACGTTTCTTACGTGAGTGCATTAATGCGCATCGCATCGCTGCCTTTCTTTCACTCATTCCAACCTATTTAATGTTTTTAAAAATACATTTATGTTGAATAATTGTACAATAATTGAATGCCTTCGTCGTCGACGTCGTGAAATGTCTATTAAGTAATTATTAATAAAGTCCTACTCACATATGCTGCTGTTTCTAGTGTGTATTTGAACTCATCAATTATCTTTAGTTGATTGTTTGTTGAATTATTAAGAAATTATTGACTTTGCAATATAAAATATATATTTAACGGGCAATTAAAATTTGAATATTATTAAAAAAATATTAATAAATAAAAATTAGAAAATCGTTATTTTAAAAATTTGTGAAAACTGTTAGTTTTCTCAACTTTGAAAAATTTACAACCTATATTTAAATTTAAAAATCATAATGCGTGAAAAAGACTGACATAATCAAATCGCACTGAAACAAAATGAATTTTCGAATGAAGAATAAAAGTATGAAACAGAGAATTAAAATTTATGACCATTGGAGTGAACAGAGTGCAGTTCACATTGCTGATTGTACAATAAATTTCAAAGGAAGGAGAATTATTTAATTAAATGCCATGTTTTGCTTGCTAGCAACGAGAGACATGTTTATTGCACTTTTCTCTTCTTCTCTCCTCTAAATATTCTAATGTGTGCTCATTGATTATAAAGCCATTAATTATGTTGTGCAATGGACATATGGTGACAAGTCAAAGTCATTGTGCAGTCGAGAATGATAATTGTATATATGTGGACTTAGGTGCAGTCAATTTTTTGTGTCTTTTCGTTCAGAATTTGCATTTCAGTGCATAAATTTGAAAGTCAATTGTTTCTACGCATTTCAGACTTAGTATTAATTAAATTCTAGGCGAGGTCCAAGAACTAAAAATTTATTAATTAAAATTACAGATTAATAGCAGTAAAGCACAATAATCAATAACAATAGATCTCACAACATGACATCAATTGTTTATTTTTTCATGCACAATGTATTCAGTGAAGGAGAGAGAAAAAAAATTAAAATTAATTATTTAACGAGCTATACGGCCCAAAAATGGACATGCACTGTCAACCAAAATGAAGTTATTAAAAAATTGATTAACTTTGTTTAATTAAAGATATTTTTTGTATAACAATTTAAGTAAATTAAATTTTGAAGCTAAATTTTATCGACAGAATGCCCTTAAAAATTGAATTGAGAAAAACACGTTAAAATTTCAAATTGCTTATTTTAAAAAAATTATTAGTTTGTTTAAGGTTTTAAGTGAAGACTATGGAATTGATATAAAACCAAATTTAATCAGCTGGCATATTCGGTATTTTTGTAGTTCCTATCTGCTTGAGCAGCTACTTTTTGATCTACTTACAACCAATGTTTATCACCAAATAATAGCCATTAACAGAAAAACCATTAGGTTTTATAATTTTTATATATTTTTGTTCTTTTTTAAATTTTCACTAGTAAATAAAGAAAAATGCCTCTTACACATAGTGAATAATTACTTTTCATCTACTCTAACCCACAAATAAAAATAAATTAATTTAAAATTCTCAATCAATCAATAGTGCAATTATTTTCTCTTAAAATAGCTCTCTATCTCTGACACACAAAAAACAAATGACTGAGTTAGCGAGGGAGAATGAAAGAAAATAATTTCCAACAATTAAATTAATGATGATTATGGAACTTTTTAAATTTATCATTTTGAAAACTTTGTTCTGTAACTGAATGCTTTATTCTCACCCTTTTTCCTCTCTATTCGGGTGTAAGGAATTAAAAATTGAAATTGAAACCAAGACAGAAAACAGAGAAAAGGATTAAAAAAATTTCAGTCAGAGAATGAAAGCGAAAAACAAATTACAGTTGTGATGATGCTGCTGCCAGTGCTGAAAAGAAGAAAAATGCCCAAGTGTTAAAAAGGGGTTGAAGAAACGATGCTACTGATGCTGCTATGATGATCGAGCAAAAAAAAAGAGTGAATTTGGCTATGAAAATTAATTGACTTCATTTGCATCGTTTTGAGAAAACTTCATAGAAAATAATTACTGAACATCATTGCAAATGTTCTTTTTCGGGATGAGATGGGAAAAATACCAATCAATTTTATTATTATGCATCATTTTTTTCTATCACTGATGGTTCAAGGATTAGACACAAAAAAAGATTCTGAAAAATTTTTAAGTTAGAAAAATGAAAATTTCTAAAGATTTTAAAACCGATAAATTAGGATACAAGTACTTAAATTTGGTTATAAATTATTAATGTAATTTTATTGTTTACAACAGGCGTAAATACATAACAAAAAAGTACAACAAGGAACAAATTAAAGCACCGTGTGTCTACGTTTGGTATTTACATAGACTAAATTTTGTAAGATTATTTTTAATAAGTTTCGTTAAATTTATCGAATTTTTTTAAATAAAAATGTTTGTTAAATATTATGAAAATACTTTTTTTAAATTTTTTTTTTCTAAAAATTAAAATTTCAAACTCTGTTATTGATGATCTCACATGGAAACAGAAACTGCGAAAAACTTTTTCCTTCCTTTTCCTAGCAGCTCGATTTTATCAAACTTTCTTTTGTGTTACGACAAATTCACTTTAATCGTCCGATGAATTTTTCTCTTTCTTTTCTACAAAGTCGAGTTTTGGATAATGGAAACTAATTAATTTTTACGACGGTGAAGGACTTTTTATTTACTAGAACAGAGTTTGGAATTTTCTTTTACAAATAAATTAAATTTTTGATCTTAAAAAAATTGAGGTCATTTCAGACCACTTCAGTTCAAGGTTCAAAGTTTCTCAAAGAAATTTAATTAAAATTGAAAAGATTCCCGAAGCATGAATTTCATTATTTCTCTTACTCAAAAGTACTCAAAACTTTTGCCATTGCATGAAAAAAACTTTTTGCTTTCTTTTTTTCGCAAAAATATCTGTTTAGGACTGTAAATTTCTTTTACACTGTTATCCTTGCCCAAGGAAGTTCTTTGCTCTATAAAGTTTGCATTTTTTTGTCTGTACTTTATGCACACTTTTTTCGGTCTGTCATTTTAATATTTTTCTTCAAAAATGATTTTTTTACAATTTTTGTTTTTATTGATTTCCATGATTGTCTTATATAGAAAATATTTTGCGCAATACTAAACCATTTTTCGATCATAGACTAAATTCAGTCAAAATAAATTATTTTTTATTTCGAAAAATTAAAATTTCGAATTGTAGAAATTATTTCGAACTCGAATTTTCAAAAAGCAGTTAAAAAACAATTGAATAATTTTTTTCATTTATTTGTAGTGTAAAAAATACGACAATTTTCTACAGTTTTTTCAAAAAAAAAAGTTTTTAGCAAAATTTTGACCTGTGAAAGGAAAAAGCGCTATTAACATTTTGCTAAAAGTTAAAATTACTATTTTTTAAATTTTCACAATAGTTCACTACGAATTAAATTTGTTATAAAATTAATTTTATATTCTCATTTCAACTCTAGTGGAAATAAGTAAGTAAGGATAATGCGAGATTAATTAAATCTTATGTTGAAAATTTGTAGAAGAATTTTTTGGAGAAAAACTTTTTTTTTTCATCATTTTAAAGACCTGAATACGAGAAAAAGTTTTTCCGTGCAGAAAATTGAATTTTACAAGCGAGAAACTTTGAGAGGGAGAAACTGCAATTGAAGCGTGCTGCTGCTTCCGGGTGAACATTCAACATCGCTTAAATTGCGCCAATATGACTTTATGAGTTGATTTTCTTCCTCTGCCACTCATAAAAAGGTCGTTTTTGATTCCCCTGCCTGCAATTTTTTCCCTTTCTTCTCAACATCAAGCACCATAATGAGCCTCATTATATGAAAGTCATAATATTTCGTGATGAAATTTGATTTCATGATTTTTTAACCATTACAAGTTTTCAATGCGAGAGAGAGAAAACAACCAAAATTACACATTGCGGACGTGTTCATTCTCTCATTAGGACTCGTATACACTCTTTTATCTCGAGCAATCGAGAGAGTGAAGTGAGTTAAAAAATGATGATTTCAACACTCGACAAAAGAAATTACCTGCTGATTATCAGTGAGAGTAGACGATTCGAGTTGAGGTGAAAAGAATGGACGAATATTATAGTAAGAATATCTCATTTAATTTATTAGCACCCGCTGGATGAATGCTTTAGATTAACACTTCACAGTCATTGCTCTCTTGTGGCAGAAATTATTAGGATGCTTCACTAATGTATTTTGATATTTTTTGAGTTCTATTATGAGCCTTTAAGAGTGTCTATTCCTGGCATTATTCTGAACTCTCATTTTCATTGTTTAATTTTTTTTGAATAAAGAACGCACACAAAAGTTGATGATTAATTGATGTTTTTAGCAGAAGGATGAAGAGATGCTTGTGCTCATCTTACCTTATTTATTGTTACACTTTTTATGCTTTACATTTAAAACTGAAAGTCGTTGAGTGTTATTGTTGTTAATCAAAGAGTCAAAGTTAAAGTTATTTTATTAGACAGAACATTTATTAAAAATTTGAGCTATTTATTCTAAATGATGGTCTTAGATAAAAACTATTAAAATTAAAAGGTAGTTTTGAGATCAATACAAAATTAAGATCAAGTGTGGAGATAAAATGATTTACATATTCATGCATTAGTATAATGCATACATCTTATTACTCATCATTTAGTACATAAGATTTACAGTTTTATCTGACATAATTGACAGTAAATTTTTATATTTTTAAAATTTCATTCAAAAAATATATTAATTAATTTATGTCAATAATTTAATTTATCCCTAATAAACAAAAAGAGAAACATTTCATTGTTTAACTTAATCAGATTTCCAAAAAACCAACCCACACACGCAATAATTTCTATTACAAGAATAGCAGCAATTTTAATAAGTGGAAACGTGCTTTATCTCAACTTCAATTTGCCAGTAAACGAAAAATTCTTAATGCGATTGTGATAAGTAGCAATTTCCAACATGTTGCACAAGCATCCATGCCTACGCACCGCATAATGACGCAGAGAAGAGAAGAAGACGAAAAATCGATCATTAATTTTCATTTATTAATAAATAATAGCCAAAGAATGAGAGAGAAAGAAAGAGAAATACTAATGATGGAAATTGTCTTGCTTCCTGCTGCTACTTCATAGACATTCATCAATTGATTATTGTTGCCAAGGATAAATACAATAGAAAAGAAATAAAACTTCGCAGTTCAAAAAATGACAGCATAAGGTTGACCGGAAAATCGACTGAAATGCGTAAAATTAAATTCTGATTGATGCCAGAATGAGAAGAGAAAAAAGAAAATGAGAGACAAATTGACATGTTGAGGAAATGAAGTCACGTTACTGTGATTTATAAAATTATCCATAACACGAATGCACATTATGATTATGGTTTTTATTTTCTTGGATGAGTTACAGTTGAAGGTACATAATGATGATAAAACTTTTCAAAACTAAAAATATTATCAAATTTTAATTTCGAAACAAGCACTAAAAACAATTTTCAATTTTCGAATCTCATTAATTCTCATCTAAACATCTTTTAAGCACAGACACTCACATGAGAGATAAAATTCATGACCAATGTCATTAAAACTTTTGGTGAAAATGAATTTTCGTAGACAAACACATAAAAGTGGGCAAAATTCGCTATTCATTAGAGTACCAACGAATGTGAGTATGAGAGCAATGATCTATTGTCAAGATGTACTGCTACTGCTATTCGTGTTTTCTACCATTATCATTGCATGTGAAGCTGCTTATTGTGTATATGAAGCAAAATTTATTCGCATGCTGAGATTACAAATGCCGAGAAAGAGAAAAAGCTTCATTTCCCAAAATGCAGAGAGAAATAGAGAGAAAATTTACAAATTTGTCAACATGCTATAAATTCTAGTTTATACCATGGCAAATGAACTTTTAGTATTGCACACAGATAGAAAGACTCGCCATGAGGCAAATACACTTGCAGAGTTGTTAATTCCTTAGTGCTGATGATCATTTCTGTTCGATGATATTATTAGTGAGAGAAAATTTATCGATTTATAAAATGTTTTGCTCATGAATTTGAAGTGTCGGCATTGAAAGAGCTTCAAATTAAAAACACAATGGCTATAAATTACAGTATTATGCTTATACTCCACATTTTCTATTAAAACCCTAGAAGAGCGAAAACTGTTATAGGCATAAATCACGCTTCTTCCTTTGTCTTACTTTACATTCTTTTATTTTGCCTCATAGATACTCGTGTTCATACAGCACATTAACAAGCAACAAGAATAATTTTTCTTTTTCTGCATTTATCCATGCAACAGTGCATCAAAATAACAAGGAAATTCAATTATGCAAAAATGAATTCATAAATTATGATGCAATTTCAATTTAAAACATGTTTGCTATTAGTAGTAGTCATTCTTTGCTACCTCTATTTGAATTATAAGGAATTTTAAAAGCGCATTTTATTTAATGAAAAAGATAAAGCTTCAAAAAATATTATTGAGATCAAATCTTAATTATAAAGATCAAAATTGAAAATTTTTAAGATTAAGATCAAATTAAAATGTTTGAGTTCAAGATCAAACTTAAAATGCTCTAGGTCAAGATCAAACCTAGGTAGTCTCAAGCTCAAAATGTGACCGTTTAAAAAAATTTAATTTCAAATCTTCTATCTCTTTTATATATCTTTCTCTTTCTAATTTTCATCCTTTTTTGAAACAAAATTTCAAAAAAAAAATAGTTTTGATTATGAAATTTCAGCTAATTTCTTATAGACTCATAACATTTTTGAATTATTTCTTAATATTTAGATACTGTAGTTAGTTTTCTATTACGAAATATAAAATGGAACAGCTTGTATTAGCCATTTCCAAAATTGCAATTGTTTTTATTTCAAATTTATTTCGAAAAAGTGTAGTTAAGCCCCTTAAAAAAGAGAATTTCGAAAAAAAATTCGGAATTCTCTTTTTGAATTTAACGGACAGCTTGAGACCACCTAGGATCAAACTTAAAATGCTCTTGATTAAAATTATATAAAAAAATTGAGATCAAGATCGAATTAAAAATGCTTGAGAACACGATCAAATTTACATTGTTTAAGATCAAAATAAGTTTTAAAATGCTCAAGATCAAAATAAAACTAAAAATATTTTAAATCAAGGCCAAACATAAAATGTATAAAGATCAATGTTAAGACTAAAAATAAAGAATAAAGATTAAAATATATAAAACAAATTTTAAAGTGAATTTTTTAATTTTAATATTTCTGAAAAACATTCTTTTTATCAGTTTTTATAATTTTACTTGCGATAACATTTTTTTAAACCAATAATTTAAATTTTACTCAACCATGGTTTATGAATAAAAAAATATAATTTAAAAACTAAGAAATTAAACAAACTGCCACATAAAACTGACATTAGAAGCATAAGAAAAATGCATTGTGAAAAAATTAATGAGATTATTATGGATATTCGCATTCACTCTTTGTGAGCCATAAATTAATGACTACATGTGCATATAACATATAAAAAAGAAAAGATTTTAAAATGGCAACAGCAGAATTAGATTGTGTAGACAAGAGATGTTTAGTTACTGGAATTACTGAGTTGAGCATAATTTCTTACTACTCTATTGCTGCCTGCTTTGTGGCTGCTAGTGGCATATATAAATATGAGAAACATGTGAACTGCTGAAAATACACTTACATGAGTAAGTAAAGTATAACAGTAATCGTGTCTTTAGGCATTTTCATGACTAGCTTTCTTTGTTGTTAAATATAGTTTTAAATTTTAAACTTAAATTGGCGCATTCTTTAGGCAGGTGCTTTTTATAACAAGAAAAATAATCGTTAATCAAAATCCATCAACACAAAAATAAAATATCGATGTCTTAACCTTCACACCTTATAAATTATCAAATTATCAAAAGAAAAAAAGAGAAGCATGTGTGAGACTCTATTGGCCTTCTTTTAGTTACATGCAGGGTTTGAAAACAAAAGAAAAATTATGGAGATTAAATCAAAAAATGTGAAATCAAGTAATATTTATAAATTCTTACACAATCAATAAACAACCAAAATCCAATTTTCAAATAAAACTATTTTTCTAAAAATAACAAAATTTTCAAAAATCATTTCAAAAATTGAAAATTTTGTTAAATTAAACAATTTTTCGAGAAAAAAAACATGTTTCTACACCTTGAATCAACTAATAATCTTTCTCGTTTTGTTTCATTCCCTTTTTAACAATAAGAAGCCAACAAAAAGGAGCGCGATTGAAAAACACAAAGAAGGTGTAAAGTAAGTGAAATATTAAATAAAAGAACTCTTCTCACTTTAATTTGATGTGAGGAAACAGAAAGAAAAAAATTCTTGTCTGTGTATATATTTTTTGGGACTGTAATTTGAGCTACATCATAATTTTTTATTCACTTCGCATGATAACAGGTTTTCAATAAAAATAAAAAACGACTTAAGTTTCGATCATAAATATAATAGTCATCAATGTAGTGAGTAAGACAGAGACACATATGTACAAGTGCTGGAGCTGAAAATTTAAAGTCATATCGAATTTCTGGGTAAAAATAAAAAGAGAACAAATTTTCGAAAATTTGCGGGATCTTTAATTGCTTTTAACTTGCAGGTAGTCATTATTATACGAATATATTTCTCTTCTCTGTCCATTTGTAAATTAATTGAAGACGTGGTGATGAAAAATTAAATTATTTGACTGCTATTTGTAACAAATAAAAAATAATAAATCTTAGAAGATTTTTTAAGCCAATTTTCAAGCACAATTAAATTTTTGGAGCTTTTACCTTAAATTAAAACATTTTTTATTCCTCATTTAATTGCTGCAAGCTAAAAGAGAAAAAAAAGAGCAATGGAATTTTTTTAATTAAAATGAGATGAAATAGAATTGAAAAATAACAAAATTTAGGAAAAAAAATAAAATGGTAGAGATGAGATCAAAGCGATTGTGTGTAGGTGGAACTTGGAGAATCGCACAAAAATCGAATAAAGAATTTTCCATCTGTTTTTGTTGAAATTGAATTTGATATAAAATTAATTGGATATCCGAGAAATTTTCCCTCTTTTTTTCTGCTTCCTTGCTTGTTTGTGTCAAGAGGTTTCAACTTTTGATCAAAATAATCCATCAAAAATCGGTAAAAATTAAAAAATATTTTTTTGGAAAATATCAAAGATATTTTTCCATTATCTTTTTGAAAATTTTTAATAAAGTTTTCACTCCTTGGCTTATGTTTAATTAGACATTTATGTGAAATAAATGGAATAAGTTTACACAAAGGAATCTGTTGACTATGCTTTGCAATCTGTTTTTTTTGCTTCTTTTGAAAATGAATTTAATTACAAAGCATAATTAGGAAATTGAAATATTAGACCAATTGGCCATCACCTTTTTCTGAAATACATTTAAATGTCAACATTTATTTTAGCTGGATAAAAAATTTATTTCTTTCGCAATACAATAAAATTTTCATTCTTAGAAATTGGAGAAAATTCATAGTTTCTATTTGACTTTTGAGTTTAAGAAAAGAAAACAACAATTGTTTTATTATTTTAAAAATTTGCTCACAGCACACATGGCTACTACTATATCAGATTTATAGATGTTTTTGGAAGGAACAATCATTTGAACTATATGCGAAATTTAAAATTCTTTTATGACATAAAATATTTAATTATTCTTCAAAGCAAAATTATTCAGTTATCATAATCTGAGAATTATTACTAAATTCAATGCTTGGCAAAATTAATACCAAGGGGATGGACACGGTGGCCAAAGTGCTAAAAATTTTCACCATTTTTATAATTTTTTCATTGAAACATTTGAGATTGCGATTTCAAATCTTGATCATAGCTAAAAGTTTTTGCTCTATTTTACGTATTCTTAAAGTCTGTATCACTGTTTTGTATGATTAACCAAAGTGTATTAAAAAGACAAAAAATTCAATGTTAAAAAAGGACTTTTCAGAAAAAAATAAAAATTTGGGGCGAAAAGTACGAAAAAATTTTCAAGTTATTGCCACCGTATCCACCCCCCTGATTAATACTAACAAAACTTTTTTTCAACTTAAAAATTAATAAAAGGAAATAGAATTTTTAAATCTAAAAGAAATTATTTTTTGAATATTTTCACACAAATAAACAATTATGCAAAAATATCTATTGATCTCAGACTATAAAGTTGTTTATTTTTTAACTAGAAAAAAACAACCTTAAACCATGACACCTTGAACAAACACACAATTTCAATCAAATAAACTTCACAATTCATTTTTATAGCGCGCAAATTCAGTACAACATTCCAAGTGAAGAAACCAAAATTGACTATAAAACAACAATTTCAGTCAGTCTAGAAAAGGCATCAAAGATAGAGAGAAAAAAAGTATAAAATTTCATTCAACACCAGCAGCAATGACGGCATGATAATTTTCTACACCTCGTTAATGTTGATTGACATTTGCGCAACATTAGTCGCATATTTTAGTTATTTGAAATTAAAATAAACTCAGAAGGGAATAAATTCACACTTTAAAGAATGAGGAGTAAAATTGCAATGACTTTTGATTGAAGGTTGCTAAAAAGGGAAAAAAGAGAGAAAAAATAAAATATTTGCTTTTAATTTTTGACGCGACTTCTGCTACTGTCACATGAGAAATTTGTGTTGATACAACAAAGAGATATCGCTAGTAACAAAAATTTATTTCACCGCTCAATAGCATAAAAATAAAATTCTTTACTAAGGGAGAAAAAAGTTTTTATGTGCATTTCATAGTAAGTGTGGTGATGATGATGGGTTGATGGGCCTGTTCTAGCTCTCGTTTTTTGATACACATTTCTCTCTCACTATTGCTAACTTCATACATATATACATACTAACTGCAATTTCAATATACGTCAAAAACATCACGCAAGCACTTCACATCGACTGACGTTTTAATGAAAATTCTTTTGTGAAAGTTTTATTTGAAACAATTTCATTTCATATTTTTTTATATTATATTCACTTTTTATAGAATATTTCATTTTTGCTATGCATGCATAGAACACACGAAAAGAAGATTCTATATGAAATTCATCGTGTGGAAAAAATATAATATAAATACTATAGAAACAGTGAAATTGTCTCTCTTTGAATAAGAATAGAAGAAATGCTGACAAAAGAAATGTCTGAATAAATTTTAGATAAAAAAATGGAAAAAGAACTCTTTGTTTTGTCGAAAGAAAACAGCAATTAAACTTTGAAAAATTTTAAAATAAATTTTTTCATTCTTCGATCTAAATTGCTCTAAAATTTCAAAAAAAAAAAATTGAAATAAAAAAAATGAACAAAAAATTTGTTTCACAAGGGAAAATAATTCTGATGAAAAACGAAAAATAGCGAAAAGCAACGAAAGATTTTTTCTGTGATTTCAGCATTTTGGCTCCTGTTATGTATTCAGAACAAACCTTCATTGTTATATTAATATAAACTTAATGACATAAGTACTGGGAAGCTTGTTTAAATTCGATTTTGTGTCTACAAACATTAATCGGAAAACGAAATTTTACAAATTTTCATCAGAAGTTTTTTTTTCTTGTTTGTTTTGTTTTAAAATTTTTCGAATTCGAATTTTAACAAAATTTCGTTATTTTTTAATTAAAAATTTCTGATTTAAAAAATTAAATTGGATTTTTGAGGAAAAGCTTTTTCAGAAAAAATTAATCAAGTGACAATCATCACTTCTTCAAAATCAAAAATTCAATTCAATAAATTCATTTTCCTACAATTTCTATTGAATGTTTCACTTTTCACAAAACACTTTTTAAAGAACATGGAAAAGTATTTTAAAGCTTAGAAATGATGTAAAAAGGTCTAAAAATAAGCTGCATTGATAAGCTTACAATGTGTTTTTTGATAAAATAAAAATAAGAAATGTATGAAAGGCAGGATTGAAAACATTTGATGAAATGATTAGGCGAAAATCGCATTTAATCAATAATTTGTCACCAATGAACACCTGCCAATTAGCACCTGTTTTGATTAAGACACCTGTGTCATAAACTCTATCTGCATATCGCCTTATCACACTTCACTGATAGCAGTTAAAATTCCTTTTCTACTGTATAAATTAAAAAATTTTTCGCACAATTTTCATCAGTTACGTGTTAGACTTCAATTTGAAAAGTTCCAAAGAATCAAAAAATTTAAAAATGTACAAAGTTTTGATTTTGGCAATTTTCTTGTCCATCTCAGCTGTCAGTGCAACATTCTGGACACCTTGTGGCGGCACAGCAACTACACATGAAGTTTTCTCTAATGTCTGCGATGATGTTCGCTGTAGTGTTGTGCGAGGACAAAGTTTCATTGCTAACACAACAATTAGTTTTGCCGCAGCTCATCCTCGATTGAATATTCGAGTTAGAACAGTTTGGCTTGGAATTACCATCACACTCCCACTATCACCCCCACATGACGATGGGTATTCGGTTATTGAAATTAGCTTTATTTGATGTGTTTATAATTAGATTTATTTAAAGATGTAATGGATTGTTCTTGAATGGTCAATTAGTAGGATGTCCAACACAAGTCGGACCAAGATATCAGTGGGTGTTAGAGTCACAAATTCCACAAAATATTCCAGCCATGACAAATGTCAGAGTTTTTAGTAAGTATTACGTAAATGATCTAGAAAATGTTTTATTTTAGAAAAACTAAAAATAGAAGGCACACTTCAGTTAAATTATCTTAATTAGAGTTTAAAAATAAACTGATAAAAAATTCCAGTAAATCCAAATGAGAAAGAAAATTATATTTGAAATTTCGATGAAAATTGAATTTTAAATTTTTTTGTGAAACTTTGTTAAATTTTCAACAGTTTTATATCAACATTTATTATTATACATTATTTTATACAAGTTATTTTCTATTGATTTTTCTTTCGTTAAATTTATCATAAATCATAATGAGAAATTTTCATTTTATTTTTAGCTGAACTTCTTGATGATAATAACGGTCTTATCAGCTGCTCATCACTAATTGCTGATGTTGTTTAAATAACATTATTTTATTTACATTGTATTCTCAATCATTATCATTTAAGCTTTTAAAGAAATAAATTTATTGATATTTTTGATAAAATAAATAAACGTAATGATTTTCAATTATTCACAAAGTCTGCAATGATAAGATTACGACTCATGACTTTGAAACACCTGTTTGGATTAAAGATACTTTTATAATCGAATCATCAACAATCGACTTAAAAACACAATCAATCCTTTATCTGCTGTGGTGAAAATTCTTAATTTATTTTGCTTATAAAAGTCACTTGAAATTCTTAAAAATTACCAGTTTAGAAATTTCTTTTAATGAAAATAATTCGCAAAAAAATGATCAAGCTTGTGATTTTCTCAATTTTTCTTGTTGCAAATACTGTGGATGCCTTCTGGACACCATGTGGTGGGAGTGCAACCACACATGATGTAACGTCGAACGTTTGCAGTGGCGATAGATGCAATGTTGTGCGAGGACAATCAATGATCGCTAACACAACAATTTCTTTTGTCGAACCACATCATGAATTAACAATTCGAGTTAGAACAGTTTTGCTTGGAATTACTATCACTTTACCACTATCACCCCCTGAAAATGATGCTTGTCGGGGCATGTTTATTCAAGGAACGGTCTTTCATGGGTGTCCAGTTGCTGTTGGTCCACGTTACAATTGGGTGATGGAGATTGAAATTCCACAAAGTATTCCTGCTTTCCAGAATAACATCGTCTACAGTAAGATCATGAAAAAATTTCAATATGAAAAATTTGAATAACTTTTATCATTTACAGCTGAACTTCTTGATCACAACAATAATGTTGTAAGTTGTTCTCGTCTTGTTGCTTCTGTTGTTTAAAGTTTACGATATTTGTGATCAAATGTACAAAATTCATATCAAATAAAGTTTTTCGATTCTTTTTTTGAAAAATAAAATAAAGAATGACATTCATTTTACAACTGTTCTACGTAATGACATGATGAAGCTAAAAAAATGCGTTCACTGATTAAAAGTTGATTTTCTTTTTGAAACACTTGAAGATAAGGCTGAAGTAAACTGACATCTAGACATGAAAAAAAAGCTTAATTTTTTTCAAGAAGCTTTAAAAAGATTTTAAATTTATTCGTTTGAATTAAAAACTTTTATATGATTTACAATTATTAGGATGATTCTATAAAATTTTTTCCGTATTTCTTCGTAGAACTTAGATTACTCGCTTATTACTTGCTTAATTTCAGATCGACGATCGATCTTCAATAATTTTCAAAAAATGATCGAGGTTAATCTGGTTTAACGTCGATCTTTGTTCAATTTCGATCCATGTCGATTCGAGATCCTGTAAGGGAGATATGAAGAATATTAAAATTAATGCAACATTATATTATATATTTAAGACTTACATTTTTCTGGTTGGCATCGTCATGCTGTAAAGTCTTTGATTGTTTTATATTGTTACTAGTTGCAGCTAAGTCATATTGTTGTTTTCGCAGTATCAAAAATTTTCTCCAGAAGTGATACCTCTATTAGAGGAGTGGATGAAACAGTGACTGAATGTTTCCATTGGAAAGTCACAAGATGCACCTTATTAAGATCAGACTACGACAGATGAAGAGGCTCAATGTGAAATAGCTGGTTGCCAATACCAAAGATGTATACACTGATAAAAAAAAATTTAAAAAAATCTTTGCTAAAATTTTTTCTAAAGCTAAAAAAATATTTTTAAAAAATATTTCTAAATTTTAATACAATTTTAGTTAATTAAAAATATATACTTCGCAAAAGCAATTAGATACAAAAAGATCAAGAGGAGGAAAAATTTGGTCGAATTCAATGGAATTTCATATTCAAATCCTTTACGGAACATTGAAATTCATTATCTTTTTTTTTTGCTGCCTGATTTTATGTCAAAATTACATAAAAATTATTTTAAATTTTCAAAAT
>JACWBX010003159.1:0-12790 GCA_014622435.1 Polypedilum pembai
CTTACACAATCAAACTCTTTCATTTGAATAAAATTTCCTTGCACCTGATCTTAGATGAAAAATCTTTAAAATAACCTTTTGTGACATTTAACAGCGCATTCTTTCTGTATAAAATCATTATTTTTATATAACATTAGAATTCTTTTAAGGGTAATAAATAAATTTATAAGTTTTGAGTACAAGCAGCTATATTTCATATCTTTTAAATATTTTAAAATAATTTTAAAGAAAAATTTACATTCACTTGAAAAGGATATACAAAACAAAAATATTCATTTCACCTAATGAATTTGTTAAATAATGAATTTCAAATAAAATTTTAAACAGAATATTGAGGAAAATTTTCAATTTTTTATTTCAATCAAAAATTGCATCAAAATTTGTTTGATTGTTTTAAATGTTCAATTGTAGACTAAATTCTAAAATCAGAGTTCTAAAAAAACTATTTTGCACTTTTGGCTATTTTCTACAGTAAATTTTAGCTACTGGTTACGAATCAGTAATTTACCAACTCTGAATGAAATTATTGAGAAAATTTAGTTTTCATTTTTCTTAAATATTTTCATTATATTTTATGTATCGTAAGTTTCGGTATTATGTAAATAATCAAAAGATTTTTACGCATAATTCTTCTTATCTTTAGTTTTTCGTCATTTAAGAGTCATTTTCTTCCTGTTTTTTCAGCTAAAACATTTGATTTTACAAGAAACGAAAGTTAATGTTTTAAAACAGGGTTCGGCATTATGCAGATAAGAAGAAGAATTATGCGCAAAATTTTCTTCTTCTTATCTACATAATGCCGAAACCTATTTTAAAATCATGCAATTTTTCGTTAAAATTTTACTTTGCAAAACATCTGTATATAAAAATGAAAAGTTACAAATTTTAAAAAGAATAAAAAAGAATTACAAAAATTTTAGACAGAGAAATTTAAAATCATTTGAATAATAAAAATATGGACAAAATGTTCAAAAAAAATACTTACTTAAATTTTTTATCTTTAGCACAAATTTTATTTCCGTATCAATAAATCACACATTATACAGAAATTTTTTTTTATATTCTTCACAATACAAGAGAAGAGAAAAAAGTAACATCATTCATATCACACCTGTGCCACATTTTGTGTATATTCGTATGTGCAATTTCCAACTCATTCTTCTTTAAACTGCTGAATACATTATCATACATTTTAACGCTCAATTTGAGGGAAGGGTTCTTGAATCGCTCGCTTACTCTCTTTTTTCTGAGTTGGTCGAACATGAGAAAAATTTGAATATTTTTTTTGACACTTTATGATGTTCCAAAAGTGAAGTCGATAGCTGATTGACTGCTCTTTATTGTTAATACACATAGCAAGCTGACGACGGAAATTTCATCTCATCCTGTGACATGAAGTGAGAAAAAAAAATTCTTTCTTTTATGATGATGATGAAGGTGAAAAAAAAATAAAGTTCATAAATATGAAAATTTTCCAATACACACTCACAGAGGCACAGAGATGCAGTAAAATATGATAATGAAATCGCATTAAGCATTCGCGGCAGAGGTAATCGAATGCAATTCATAATTAATGAATTTTATTACATTTTTTTATTCACATTGGCATTCAATTTCATACACAATATCAATGGGAAATCATTAAGAGAGAAAAAGGTAAATCAGGTATAAATGTATAAATTTCATTCATTTGTTTTCGTTAATTATTTATTTGATACGCCAATATTCGCTCTCGTTATTCCTATTTGTTGAATTCTGGCACATCATTTTGAGTGATTTATATTTTTGCGTTAATTTTCCCATCTGATGCATGAATCAATTTTACCGTTTAATCGTTTTTCTACTTCATTAACTATCAACATCATCAATTTTCATTTTTCATCTCTCATTCTCGCACATACTGCGTTGGAATAAAATTAATTTTTGAATTTTATTATTATGCTGTATTCCTCTACACACATCAATGAAACAAATCATTCAAAAATGTATTTCATGAAACGAAATTTTATTTCATTCACATACAACTGAATAAATTTTTTGTTTTTATATTTAGATAGTGAACAAAAAAATTTTTTAACGCATTTTCAACTAATTGAAAAATTTCACTTGTTTTTAGTCAAATATGCTTCCTATTAACCAAAAATACATTACGACTTTCTGTTTACTTAGTGGGATATGCAAAAAGCTTAACGTACTTTTGGTTACTTCAGTGAATATTAGTACTAAATTTTCATATTCTTTTAACGTTTATTATTCATGGGAAAAAAGTTTTTTAACTGACATTAAATTTGTGTCAATAAAATATAGCTAACAATCCTAAAAAGCAAACTTTAATAGACTCAAAAAATTTTAAAGTAAATTTTTTAAAATTTTATAAGTGTTAAAAAGTTCTTTATAAGCGTAATAAAAAGTTTTATGAGTCTATTAAAGGTTGTTTTTCAGCTGGCAATCGCCTGTTTATAATGAAGCAGCTTAATAATGCAAAAATTTCAATGAGCTGGCACAATACACAAAGAATCGAATAAAATTCAAAAAATTTGTTAGCGTCCTACGCTTCACAGTGGAGCAATAAGAACACATCATCATCATTATCAAAGTTTGCTTTTAAGGACTCATAACTATGCTTCATTGGCACAAACTTTATGCCAGTAAAAAAACTCTCTGCGTATTGTTTTAATTAAGACTAAAAACTGAAATATCACCAGTTAGTAGTTGAACAACGAAAGTAACTTAGAATTCATAGCTTAAACAATATTTGGTAAATCATTTTTTCTTTCAGTCTCATGTTAACTGTTTTTGCATTTAAATTTTTAATTTATGATTATTTAATCTTAAAGACTTTTTAAGGTAACCAAAATAAGCTTTTGCGTTAAAGTAATAAAATTTTTTTAAATAAAGCTTAAAGAGAATTTAAAAATTTCGTTCGATAAAATCGCGTTCAAAACATATTTCAAATTTAAAATTAACTCATTCATAAATAAATTGATAAATTTGATTTTGTTTTCGAACTAATTTCGATAGACACAGGTGTGTGAACACAAATAATAAATAAAATTTGATGCGAAATATTTTTTTTCTAGTTTCATTTTGCAATAATTGATTGAATTTAACACACAAAAGAGCAACTCAATTGTATGTGTATGAAAATTAATTTCACAACACGATAAGCAAAGAATGCTCAATGTACTGACATATAGCATGAGCATCAAAACATCACAAAAATCCTGCCTACATGTTCATAATTTGTAAAATAATTACGCTAATTTATTATATTAAATCATCAGCAGTACAAATGAAATTGCATGCATTTAAATAATTTCATTCACCGCCACCTCATTCCGCTTGCTTTTACCAGCCAATTTCAACCAAATGCACGCCATGCTTTTTAATTTTTGATATCACATAATTATCATAAAAATGTTCACATAAATATGTGTGCACGCGGTATTTCATTATATTTATGCATGGCATGAAAAAGCATTTAAAAATTATGACGATTAATTTTTATGCCACACATGTTTAATATTCTATTTACATCAGCATTATTTTGCATGCAATGATTTTTTTCTCTCTCTCTCTTTTCTCACTGTGGAAAAAGCAGAAAAATAGTTTTAAAAAACATATGTAGAAAAAATATTTTATTAATTTGTATTAGCCATTATTGTGACAACTTTTATACGATAAGCTTGAAAATTTTTATTTTTAAAGTTTATCTTAATTTAGAAACTTTTTGAAGTTGTTTATTATGTCTATTTTTACCGAATTTTGATAGTTTGTTTGAATGAATATATTTGAAACTTGAATTCAAATTATAACCAAAAGATGACAACTCTTGACATTTTATATGAGAATATATAAAATTTTTTAAATATTCATGATATTTTTGATAAAGATCTCACTATTTCAGGCGTGGACACACGTTGCTCTTTTTTGCTTTTTTTCGCTCTTAATTGATCTTTATTTGATTATTCTTGCTTTTTTATATTATATTATTGAGTAAATTTAACAAAAAAAAAACTAAAATTTTTTACAGCATTTTATCACTAAAAAGATAAAACATTAATATTGACCTCTTACGATTTTAACTTTAACGATTTTTGATAGTTGAAGCTATCCTTAGCTAACACGATACGTTGACCAACGCTTGTTATTTCCTAATCCTACCTTCCTACCGCTATATGCATTAATGACCTGTGCTCTCTCCAAACTTACAATGAAATCAAAAGACTGTCATTAACGGCTAAAGATAAAGGTTAATCACTTCTATGAAAAGTTACTTTAAGTGACTTTATCTTACTGTAAGACTTGCAGCTAGCCTTTGAAAACCTAATGATATCATAGAACATGTTAACTTTTAAAGAGCGTTCGATAAACACTTGAGCAGTCCAAAAAACTCGAATCTTCTTTAGAAGAATTGCCTTGAATTTGAGATTGAAAATTATGCTTCAATATTTCTCTAACAAGCAAAAACTATTTTTTAACGACTTATAGTTTCAAAGATGTAACTATTTGAAAATCTTAACATTTCATTCAAATATTGAAAAACCGGAAATTACATTACATTTTCCTTTTAAATTCCATAGCCAGGGGTAATCATTTGGCAGTTTTTCCATTCTGACACATAGCAAACATATGAAATGGAAATGTTTCACAATAAGAATCAAAAATATTTTAAATTTTACTAGAAAAAGATTTCGTAGTGAATTTCAATAACTTTTTCGTACAATTCTCACATCAGTTGAGTCTAAAAACTGCAATCGCAATTTCCCACAAATCATTTCATCTTAAACCATTCATTTTCATTGAATTTCAATTTTGTAAATGAAGTAAACACAGAAAATCAATTTCTACCAATGTAAAATAATTACAGCTCATCACTTGATTAATTTAAATTCCATCATTAAATGACATTTAAAAAAATAAATTTGTTTTCGCAATAAATTATCAATTTTCCATCCATAAAGCAACAAAAAAAAATTCTCATTATTATTAAAAAAAATCCCATTATGACATACAGCTGGTCATTTATGTCTGTCTGATATCTACTATGTAGTGGACTATGTCGGATATAATACTGATGATTAATGTGTAAGGTTAATCGATGTCAAATATATCAATGTTACTGATTTATGGGTAGTATAACAATTGTGAAAAATTTAATTTTAATTGCTATGTCTGCACCTGCTCTCTACATCGATGGAAAATTGCTCGTTAGAGACTTGTTGTTGTTCATTGAGTTTCTTGTGTAGTTCACATGTTTTACAATTTTTCTTTCATGCACATTTTGTTATTGAATTGTCAATTTAGGTTGAAAATTTCACAACCACAAAATGAAGAATCCTTGCAGAGTGAGTTAAAATTAATTTTAATGCCATGATTATCTTCTTAAATTAAGTTGGATGCAAAAGCATGTGGTTATAAAACTATCATATAATAATAAACATAATCTCTTAATATTCTTAAAAATTAGCAATTTCATGTGTATGTGCTGTGCTTATTATCATAATGAATTGCATCAAAATCCACAATTTCAGACATATGCATAAGGTATTTATTTAACCAAACTAATTATTTTCAAATTATCTCATGCACACATTTAAATTGCTTTAATTGCTACAACTGCTAGTTGTCTTTAAATAGGAAATTGCTAGCAGAAGATAAAAATAAATAAATAAACATTATATGTGTGTTGATGACAAAAGCATAAGCAGCATCTTTTCTCCCTGCATTTTGTGAAACAACTAGACATTTTACAATTGTTTTTCTAGGGTGCTTTGGCACAATATAACTTCGTGTGAGTGTTGATAAAAATGTTATATTGCAACAGCTTGAAATAATTTATGAATTTCAGAAAAACTTTCTCTCGCTTTTCTGGGCTTAAATCCAAAAATACTTGATGATTGTTAACTGGATATATTATAAAATACTGCTAGCTGCTCCCTTTCGCTCTTATTTAAGGAATTGAAAATTTTTTTCACTCGCCAAAAATTCGAAAAACCCAAAAACTTTTTACACAATGTGTCTGCATGCGGAAATATTTAAAGCCAAAATAACCAGCCAAAACAACATGTTCATTTTAGCACTATGATTTTAAGTTACTGAATGGAATGAGAAAGGATTTTAAATTTCTTCATGTAAGTCTATTAAAGTTTTAAGAGTCATATGCACGATCTTTTCAAATGTTTTTCACTTTTTTTGAATTTCAGTTTCTTTTACAACACACACAAGAGGAAGAAAAAACTTTAAATTAATAATCAAGGTATGGAAAAATTATTTTTAATTCAATTTAAAGTAAAGTCTTAAGTTTAGTTAACTTTTTTATTGTTAAATATACGAAGTAAATCCTGTCAGCAACAATAATTTGAGAGTTTAAGTTGGCAACCTGCCATACTTTGAGATATCCGCCGATAGCTTAGTGGAAGATCGGCAATCAGGAGAAAAGGATTCGATTCCCACTCAAACTAGTCATGTCTCTTTTTCTGCTAATTTGTCTAGTAACTGTCAGGAATGTAATATAATAATTTCAAACTGACTTGTGTTTCTATTAAAAAGTATTTGTCATTTCTTAAGTATGTTACAAATCATTTCCGAATTATTTTGGAAATTTATTTCAAACAATTTCAAATCTCAAGTTTAAGTTTAAAATTCGAAATTCAACCTTTAAAACATTCAAAGTTAAAAATAACATTCAGACAATTCTCATAATTAATTAACAATCAAACTAAATTTCAACTACGAAATAAAATAAGGAAACAATTTCCAAATCATGAAAATAATAAAAGCTTTCAACGATAATAAGAATTTTTTTCCTTCTCACACTGAAAGCATTTCTTTTTCATTCTCGGTTAAAACAATTGGCATTGAAGTGAAATTGAGAATGGCATAAAAAATTGGTGTGTGTGTATTATGGAAGGAGTGTAAATGGAAGAAGTAAAAGAAAATTGGCAAAAATAAGAAGTTTTTGTGTGTTCGCCTTGGAAACTTCTTTTTCTGCTAATCATTTACCACGATTGTTAGAATGTTTAATATTGAATGAATTTGAACGAGCAGAGAAGGAAGGAAAAGAGAAAAAAGTAGAAGAATGTCATTACCGACTTTGTAAACACTTTTCACTATGTAAGAGGCATATTTATGTTATCGCTATTGAAATTTATTGTAAAGTTAAACCTTTTCACTTCACTTAACCGTGCGCTCTTTTCTATTCAGCATCTCGAGTTGAAATTTCCTGTTAATTATTCCTGCTTCATACATTAAGCTTCTTTTGTATTGTCGAAATGCAAAAATGTCGAAACTTTTTTAAATATATAACAGGAAATTTTATTCAATTTCTTTACATTAAATTTATTTTGACCCAGTTTTAAAGAGGATGAATGGGGAAAATTTTATATTTTACAAAGAAAATTTTAAACTTTTATTTAACACTAAAGACCTCACTTAAAGCGACAAACAAAACATTTGAAATTGACATTATCATTTAAATATCGAATGAAATAAAACTTATTGAAGAATAATTAACTAAACTCTGATAATTTTAAGCAGTTGAGCGCCTCAATGGCCGAAAGTTTAGAGCGTTCGATCTGAAAAAAGAATGTTGGCGATCCAGATTAAATCCCAAATGACGTCACTTTTCAGACCTTTAAAAAGTTTAGATACTTTGACTGCTCAAGCAAGTGTCCGCTATATGACTAATTATTTGCATGGTTTTATGTAAAAATTATTGTAAAACGAGCGTGGCCCACTATAAAGCATCAGCCAGCTAGGATGAAACAATATGTTAATTTTCTCACTAAGCTGAAGAAATATTTTATTAATTGACAACTATTAAATTATATCATAATTAATTTCAATAATAGTAATGTAATGTTTCCAGCAAATCAGTATATCGTGTAAAGCTATAAAAGATTTCATATTAAAAGCGTTAATAATTTATAAATGTAACATTCTTTTAAATAATTTCAAACAGAACTTTCAAGCCTATTTAACTGCTCGAAAAATTAATTTTCCTAACAACTACCCTTCTCATATATCGCAGAAAATTTTCTAACATAATTATGTATATAAATTTAAAATAATACCCACCAGTGAACCTCAACTCCGCGTGTCATTAATTGATTCAATTAACTTTTGTTTTCTGTCAAAATTAATGGCAAAGAAAGAAATTGTGAGTAGCAAGTAAGCTCAAATTTCTGAAGGCAATGAAAATGTTCCTTTTAAATAAAATTTTATATTGCTCTAGAGTAATGTAGCCACTCTGTTCACTGCTCCTTATAAGATGACGAGTAAGTAATCCACACACACTCTAAAAGTATCATTTTTCATTCGCTTTCTTATTGTAAAAATGATATTTTTTGCTCCCTTCTCTTTTATAGTCGGCTATCCACTTGGGAAATGGATCGAAAGTTACGAGAGTATCATTGACTCGCTATTTGTTGAAAAATCGATATCTTTTCTCGAGATGATGACTCTAGCTTAGTGAAGGTTAACATCAATAAATGTAAAGAGAGAAAATTATGAGATGATGTTAAAAGTCTATTGAATTCATGAAAAATGATGATTTTTGTTGAAGAAAATAAAAGATTATTTCATTTTAACACGAAATTGTAAAAGCTTGAAAATATCATGAATATCTTTTTACAAACTAGTTGATTTTAATACTTATTGCTTTATATCAATGTTATTATTTATACAGTGCAAGATTAAACATTATTAACTACTTTATATTATTTATTTAAGTGTAAATTAAATTTTTAAATTATTGTTTACATTTAGAAACTAATTTTCAAAAGACAAATGTTGTGTTGCATTAAATTCAAATTTTAAATATTAAATGACCGTTATAAATAAAAAGTAGTTCTTTCTTTTAAAATGCATTTTCATTAGTTTAACCTCAACAATTTGATGATGACATTTCCACTTTTAATCTCATGAGAGCATGATATTCATGAATATTTCACTTGCTTCTCCTTATCTCTTCCTCTCTGTTCATGCATTAAATAATTAAATGAATGCTTTCTATTTCAATTTCTATGAAAAAGTGATAAAGATATTAGAGTCAAATAAAGTGAAAGCGAGAAAGGAAAACCTCATCATGTCAGTCTTTCACGCTGTCCACAGCAATCATGATGATGATAATGAAAAAAACCTTTCATGGTAGAAAATGTTGCTCGTTGGCAAATAAAAAAAAATTCTCGCTCATCTCTTGTCACTTTTATCATAATTTCATTTTCCGTTCTCTCATAATTATGGTGTGATGCTTGAAAATTGCTTCACATCACAAAAAAAAAATTTATTGTGTTTTCTTCTTTTTTTCTGCTTCCGACCATCACTCTCCTGCTAGTCATACAAATTTCATGACATTAATAGTACATTTCACTCGTTCACTTGCTCGTGAGCTCCAACAAAGGCCTCCGTTTCACGTCAACATTTATTATTATTAAAAGCATAGCACAGCTAAAACTCGAATAACTTTTTAATGGCTCGTTTTACTCCTTTTCTAACTTCATGACTCATGTTGACAATTTTAATTGTAGAAAATTGCTCTTGCTTCTGGTCAATCTCTGTTTTTTTGATTGCTTTATATTTTATTATCTCAATGCTTTATAATTAAAATTTAAAAAAATTCAAATTATCCATCAAACTGTGCAAACTAATTAACAAAACTGTCAAAAGTGTCAAAAAGTTTAAATTAAGAAGTGCAACGAGGAGGAGAAGTTTGAATGTGTCACTTCGGGACAATAGAGAGCTTCATTAATGACATCGCATGATAATGTAAAATTTCATTTCTACTATAATTATGACATACATTATTTCACTTGTAAGTAATTTAAATAAAGAAATATTAGAGGAATTAAATTGCAATAATTTTTAACGAATTTTTTTGAAAAATTAATAGTTTGGAAATTTTAGGAGGAAAATGAAGGCCAAATAACTTGACAACAAAATGCTGTCAAGTGTGGTCGAATGAGGCCAAATGTGGCAGAAAACATCAGTTATTTCGCCTTGATGAAAACAGCTCTAACGGAAAGAAGCAAAAAAACAAATGATGTATAAAAAATCCTACAAATTTCTACTTTCTTTTTTATTTGATAAAAACGTCTCGTTTTACCAAAAATATTAATTGAAAACAATACTGAAGCATTTTAATCAGAGTCCGAAAACGTTTTTCGACTAACTAAAATTCAACCAATTTTTAGTCGATTAAAAATAAAACACTAATCGACTAAATTTTAGTTGTTTTCTAGTTGAAAATTTTATTTTTAAAATTTAGTTGAAATTAAGCCGAAGATTTTAACCGGTTAAATTTTAGTTGATTTTTAGTTGATGTTTTTAACCGACAAAAAATTAGTTAAACTTTAGTTAGTCGCGACTAAAAACCCAAACGGTTTCGGACTCTGATTTTCAATACTGTAGAAGCTTAAATTTGACACGAAAAGTTTTGCATCAAAAATTTTATTTCTAAACATTGGCAAAAACTGATGAAAAAAACGTTAAAATAACAAATTCTATCGTCAGAGTTGCTTTCTCTGGAAAGGAAAAATTGCTTTAAGCCGAAGCGAAGACACTCCGATTAATCGGCGATTATTTATTAATTGCGATTAATTAGAGTGACTTCACTTTGTTCACTTTGACAACTAAGATTTTAATTGTAGTTAATAAAATATCCGCAAAGATAACTAAAACAACTGTAAGTAATATAACTAAGGTTAAGATATTCTTAAAAAGCAAACATTTAGAATCTGTAACATAAATACAAAAAGAATTAAACTTATAATAAATCTCACAGTCGAAAACAATCATTCAACTGATTAATGTTAAAATTCTCTTATTTCTTAAATAAAATTGCATGAAAAAGAGCTAATAAATAAAACATCCTCCCAATTTCAAATTACAAAGCGAAAAAAAAGAGGAAAAAGAAAGACACAGCAGTGAAGGCGAGCATTAATTAAATTAAAAAGAAAATTTGTACCTTTGTGCATTCGAATAGTAGTTCTGTTGCCTCTTTTTCTGCTTATTTTCTATTCTTTTTATTCCACGCTATCGTATATATATCTACAATTTTCTACACAAAAACCCAAATGAAAAAAGAAAGAAGAAGAAGTAAAGGAGAGAGAGAAAGAATTTTTTGCAGCACACCACATACACAGTAGTATTTTGAAGCGAACAAGCAGCACACGATAGAGTGAGAAAGAGAAAAAGAAAACGAGAACTTCAAAAGCATTCATAAAATATTCACAAGCAAATGAGTACAATTTAGTTTTTTCATTTTTAATGGTACAAAAAGCTCTTTTAGTTATCCTAACGAGGGTTATAGCATTATAACGTGCACTCCATAATTATTATTTCACAGTGCATGAGAGTGGATTGGAAATGAAATGAATGGTAAAAAAATATATATCTGTAGTGGGAGAAAGAAATTGAATATGTAATGCCAAAAAACACTGAATGAGAGAGAGTGGAAAATTACAGTGAAAAAAAAAATTGGAAAATTTTAAAATTAAAGGATTGAAAATGAAAATCAAACTAACTGGTTGTATATCTGATTACCTTTTACTCTCTCATTCTCTTTTGTTATAACTGTATGACAAATTTAAATAATTCATATAAAGAATTAAAATAATTTTCGTTATATCATGAGCAAATGCCTAATATCCTTTTTGATAAATTTGATTTTTGAGAACGCATAGTAATTGTTAGCTCTCAAAACACGTAAACTAATGGCTATTGTGTTCTAATCCCAACTCCTGTCACCAGATACATGATAGTGTTTAGCTGTATATTTTTGCATGCTCGCAGAGAAGCTAATGACTGGAACTAGCGACTTTAAAACAAAAATTTTCATTCCTATCAATGAAGGCACTTGAGTGACTATACTTCGCTGAAACCAGAGTTGTTATTCATAGACGTCTATGTCTATACTTTTGTCTATATAGAAAAAGGTCTATGTATAGACCGTGTCTATATAGACGTAGACGAAAATTTTTGTTCTTTATAGACGCATAGACATAGACCATCAATATAACAACTCTGGATAAAACACTACAAAAAGTTTCAATCAAACTATCGTGAGAAACCTTAACTTTTAGAGTGCGTTCTAAGAGCACCTTCATAATATCCTTTAAGTTCTAGACAGAGTTATCAAAGTAAAATCTACTTGTTACTACTATTTCGTTGTCGTACTGTTGTTGACTATTTCGTAACCAGTAGCTGAAAACTACTGTAGCCGTTTGGCTAATGAAAAGTATATAGCCTTAGGTAGGGCACTCATCCATACAAAGATATAGGGGACTTCTGATACATACATACATACAGCATAGACATACATTTATAAGTTTATTGTTGTATAAAATAGTTTTAAGGACAAATAAATATAGTGTTGAGTGTTAATAGATAGTGTGAATCTTATTGTGTTTGAATTAGTTCGAGTTATTGTGAATAGTCCGGTAAAAGTCTGATAAAAGTCAAAAAATAATATTCGTCAATAGTCACGTGTTATAAAATTATAATTCGTCATATTTCGCGAAAACATATAGAAATATTTCAATTTTTATTGAAATCTGCTACAAGTAGTCAAAAGCTAAAAAGTAGATTCTACTTTTACAATTCATTATGAAAATTTCGCTCTTCATTTTTCAATACATAAATTTTCAACCCAAAATCCTATAAAAGTTTAAAAAATATAATTGACCACACAAAATTTTATAATTACAAAAATTCCATTAAAATTAAAATAATTTTCAGTTTAACCAACATCAAAAATTACTTTTCATAAATTAATTAAAGTTGCGTGTAC
>JACWBX010003160.1:0-16581 GCA_014622435.1 Polypedilum pembai
AAAAAAAAAGTTAATTGATTGATAACTTTGCTGCTCTTTTGTTCTTTTTTCTTTTCTTTTGGTATTTGACATTTTTTCGTCGTTGTGTGATTTATGTTGCTCTGGATTTATTTTATTTTCTTAATTTAGAAAAGTAAACACTTTTTTACACACTTTGTCTGTCTAAGATGTTTAGATTATTAAATAACGCAAAGGTGTCCTGGGACTTGACATAGAGCTATAGATATTTTTAAAAACAAATGAAAATGCATTTGATATGTGTCATAAAAAGAACACAAGCCAAAATTTTGTAATGAATAATATCTGACTCTTGTGATAAATAATATGGACTCTTGGTCACAGTGCTTACAGATAATTAGCAGATAAAAAATGCTGATATTTTTTCTGCAGATCATCTGTCGGCTCTATAACCTATGATCTCTGATTTGCATCATAAACGTTGAAAAAAAATTTACCTTTTCAGTATTTTGAAAAAAGAAATTATTCAAAGAAGAAAATTTTTTGATTTCCGAAAACATAAAAATGTTCAAATTTTGAAATTTTCTAGTTTTGAAGAACAAAAAACTTTCGAACATTTTAATTTAGAATAATTCGAACCAACAAGCAAAACAAAATCAGATTTTTGTATTGCTAAAAAATAATTTTTTAATGTAGAACTCAAGGCGAAACAACCGTACAAAATGTTACAAAATATCCTCAGTTATACTTATAAAATGCGCTATTATCTCTCAACTAATTGTTGTTTTTCTCTCTTTTAGTTGTGTCTCATTCAATTTCGATTTCAATAAAGAGTCTCTTGCTCTTATTTATCTTCTTATTAGTCGTTTGCTGCCAGTCAGTCATTGAGAGCATTCTTAAATTGTCTATTTGTTTGTTTTCATCGCGATGTCTTTAAACATGAATTTCACTTAGTAAGAGAGAAAGAGAGAGCGAAGGAAATCAAATGTGATTTGTATGTTTTGATCTCAAAAATAGAATTGATGACGACTGCTTACTGCTTATTATGTGGAAGTGTTAATGTGCTTCAACACACATGTCGCTAACATTTTAATTTATTCATAATTCAAATTGACTTGGAATAGGTCTCAAAGAGGATGAATTTTAATCAACGAAAATGGAAGCATTCTATTAAGTGATTTATGTTGCTGTTTTGTTAAAACGCTAATGGATGGAGTTGAAAAATTTTTATTTTATGATATGAAGAGGTTAATGTTTTTGTTTTTTAAACATTTTAGTCATTTTGATTATTCACTACATGTATTACATATTTTTATTTTGATGATTGTTAAATGAACCAAATATGACTGAAATTTATCTTTAAAACAGGAAATGAATGTTTCATAATTTTGGATTTTTATCATTTTAATTTAATTTTCAGTTACTTTTCAACAAACCACCAATATAGTTGCTTTTGCTGTTTTAATTCAATTGCATTTTAATTTCGATTCAATAATACAGTAATGAGGTTAACTTTGTAAGCTTAAATTTTTAAACTTATACAATTTCAAAATTAAACAAAATTTTCAAATTTTCACAGCATCTTGATGTTTTTGATTTCTTATTTTTTCCTCTGTAAAAGTCAAGTACTAAATTGTTTATTCAAAAACGAGGAATGGATACTAGGCGAAAAAATTTACAACTGTGACGTTCAAAATAAAAATATTTTTGGTGATTTTTGTGTGCATGTAACTGGTATAACTGGGATAAAGACCATACAAATAATGATGTTCATGCAATTCAAATTCATTCTCATAACTTAAACTATATTCCTAGAAACATTGAACAATATTTTGAAAACATAAACACTATGATGTTTTACGATTCTAATCTCAAAATAATTTTACAAGATGATTTTAAACCATTCCCAAATTTGAAAAATTTATTTTTACATCATAACAAAATAAGTGGAATTCAAGAAGATACTTTCAAATATAATCCCAATTTGGAATTGATTAGGTTAGACGAGAATCAAATTTACCATATAGATCCAATGGTATTTAGTAATTTAAAAAAACTTGCATATTTGAACTTAGAAAACAATCAACTTTATCAGATCCAGAAGACAAAGAAAGTGTTTCAAAACTTATATAAAAGATTGAACATTTTGAATGTAATAAAAACATAAAAAAAATGTTGGAAGCAAAAATTGAATCACTCAAGAATATATTGGAAAATGTTAAAGGTGAACTTGAAGTTCAAAGTAAACTGATGAAAACTAATGACGAAAATAAAAATTTGGAATTTGCTGCCTTGATTGATCAAATTAAAAAAATTGAAAGTAAACGTTTAAAAACTAATGAGGAAAATAAAACCTTTAATTTTTCTGCGATGATTGAAGAAAATAAAAGAAAAATTGCGG
The DNA here is from genome assembly GCA_014622435.1 of Polypedilum pembai. Classification (NCBI taxonomy): domain Eukaryota; kingdom Metazoa; phylum Arthropoda; class Insecta; order Diptera; family Chironomidae; genus Polypedilum; species Polypedilum pembai. The sequence goes on from JACWBX010003160.1 coordinate 2,360, forward strand.
ATAATCAAAAGGATTTATGGATAGCTGTTGTCGCTCTTGGTATGACTTTAGTTTTACTCATTATTGTTTTAGTCATTGTTATGATTAAAACAATTACTAAGACAAAGACGAATGAAGTAGAAAATATTAAAATGCATGAACAACTAAAAGAATCTGCATCTATTGATGAACAGAGAGAAGATCTAGGACATGTTTATGACGAAATACCTAGAAAACAAAGATATCACACTCGATTCTAAACTCTATTCAATGGAAAAGAAGTCTCTTGTCTCTTCCCTAATCTGTTGTCATGTAATTTTAAAAGCAAAAGATTTTAACCATAAAGACGATTGATAGCCAATAAAACCTAAAAATTTATTATTCACTTTTCAGTCGGATTTTCATTATAAATAAAAGTATGCTTTAAATTTTATAATTTTTGTAATATTTCTAACAATTTAATAACATTTTTTAAGTTTATATCGTGAGAAATATCAACAAAGATTCTAATCTGTCAAGATAAAAATGCGCTATTATCATCTGACCATTCGATGGCATCGAGAATAATTTACTTGTTTCTCATTTATCTGCTAATACTTAACTGTATTTTAAAAACTATTTTTACTTTAGTTGTATTAAGAAAGTCAAATAGTTAGCAAGATGGTACTTGTGAATAAAAATCTTTCGTAAGTTAAAAAATTTTTACATTTAAAACTGAAAATAAAATTTCCTGAATTTTTCCCAGCATCTTCGTGTTTTTAATAGCTGCATGCAATCCATTAGAGATAAATTGTTCTTTTATAAATTTAAATTGGATGATTCCAGAAGATATTTACAGTTGTGATGCTCAAAAAAGTTTTAAATTTGATGATTATCGTTTGCATGTCACTGGAGTAACTGGTCAACATGAAAAAAGTAAAACAAATGATGATGTTCAAGGTATTAAATTTGAAATTAAAAAAATAAACTTTGTTCCTAAGAACATTGAAAATTTCTTTAAAAACATTTTAATGATGATTTTTCTTAAAACTAATATCAACATAATATCACAAGATGACTTTAAGTCATTTCCAAATTTAAAAATGTTATCTTTACGCTATAATAAAATTTGTAAAATATCAAAAAACACTTTCATGTATAATCCGAATTTAGAATGGATTGATTTTAGAAATAATTAAATTAATTACATTGATTCAATGACATTCAGACAATTGAAAAAACTCGAAACTTTGTATCTAAGCAATAATATATGTGATTTACCAAATGCAAAAAATAAAAATGATGTTTTAAAAATAATAAATAGAATTGATAATAAAGAATGTGTTAATGGTGATCATATATATCAAAAACTATATTTAGAAATCAACATTATGAAAGAAACTTATAGAACTGATCAAATATATTTATGGATAACAATTGTAATACTTGCTCTTATCATAGGTTTACTCATAATAATTTTTGCAAGATTAGTCATAAAAAATTATCATAATACAGAAATTAAAAAAAGAGAAATTGAGTATAAGTTTAAAAAATTAAGAAGATCATCAGTTTTTGAAATGAAGACTGATTTAGGACATATTTATGATGAAATAAGAGTTTAATTGAGCATAATGTAAAATTTAAACTTAAATCAATTATCGATCAAGTTCTAATTATCAAAAACCAGAGCTGTTACCGGCAAAACTCGTCGGTTTTCGCCGGTTTGATAAATATCTCAAAATTTTAGCTTTATATTTTTAAAAATTCTTTTGTTGCTAATTTCTAAAGCTTCACGAGTAAAATAAAAGTAATTTGAAGTTTTACGATTGAGTTGGCCAGTGTTTTATTTTAATTTTAATCTCAATGGTTTTGATATTTTTTGAAAACCGGCGGAGACAAAAAATGATATAACTCAGCCGCAGCTATAGCAAAAAACTTCAAATTACTTTTATCTTACTCGTAGAGCTCTATAGAATAAGCAGCAAAAGCAAAAAGCTTACTTCAGTTTTGAAATATTTATCGAACCGGTCAAAACCGGCGAGTTGGCCGGAAAAAACTCTGTCAAAAACTATTTAACTGTATTTCTAAAAATTTCAATTACAAATTTTATTTTTAATCAAAATTTTCAATACTTTCCATGAAAATTTTCATCATCTTTTATCAATAAACTTTTTCATAAAATAAGGAAAATAATAACAAACGGCATAAAATGATAAAAACAACTGTAGATGATTCACAAGATGAAAAATCTGGATATGAAAGTTTAAAAAATTACAAAATTATTTACTCTATATAAAACTTTATCAAACTATAAGAGAAATAAAGAACACAAAGCCTAAATCTGTTCATTTGCATAATTTAAAGTCCAACAAGAATCATAAAAATTGATTCAATTTTTTTTTTCAATTAAACTACAGAAAGAGAAAGAGGCAAGAAATTGCTTAATAAAAATGTAAAACTCATGAACTGCAACAATAGAGAAAGAGGAATGAAAAGTTGCTTGTGTTAACATAAGCCGTAAAACCTCTAACCTAATGACCCATTTAAACTCACATAACTCCTTACTTGTTCTTTTCTTACACCATGCACGCAAAAAAAATCCCCAAAGCAGACGAAGAAAGAAAAATTTTCGCAATGAAAATCGAAAATCCTGTCACAAACTTCTATAAATAAATAAAATGGATTTCGACGAAATTGGATTTAATGCGATAGCTTAAGAAATAAATTTTGCTCTCTTTCCGCTCTTGCTAGTAATTTTTCTCTCTCTCTCTTCTGTGTCATGGAGAATGCCATTTCATTTGAATATCATAGACGATGGAGTTAAATGAGATTTTTTTCTCACTGTGCGCTAAACATGCCTCGAATTTTCAATTATTTTGTGTACGATTTGCGATTTTTGTGATAAGGAGTGAATGAATAGAGGAAAAGATTTATGTAGTGTACAATCAGATATGCTTTGAAAGTGCACTTCATTCTAATGATATGTTCAGCATGCGTCGACCATGATTTATTTTTTCCAATTAATAACTACAAAAAAAATCCTCATTAAAAATGCTTTGATAAAAAATATTTTTACTTCTTTGAAGTTAGAACACATTTTTTTGACTAGAGTTTTACTGTAGATTAAATTTAATCTTTTGAAAATACAAAATTAATCAGCAAGATTAAATTTAATCTTAAAATTTTAAAATCTTTAAAGTGTGGATAAAAAGTAATGCTAACTTCAAAGAATTATTCATGTCACACATTTTTTAGGAAGATGATCATTATTATTGTGTATATTTCTCTCATTCGAGGGGTTGATAGTGCATTACGCAATAAGCAAGGGGATTATGCGTTGCATTTACAACTGATGCATTAAACAACCCAGCATTCATCAAAAAGAAGCACTAATCAATAGATCAGGGTCATAATACACTACTAACATACATTTTTTGAAAAGAGAAATCGAAAAAAATTCTGAATATTGATTTTGCAAGAGGGTGAGAAATATTCAACCGTCTCGAGGGTGGTGATGAACAACATTAAGTTCATGTTGCAATTCCCATGAGTATCAAGAGAAAAAATTCATTAAAAACATTTCTCGGCTGCTGTGAAGGTCATAAAAAATGCCGAACTTGAAATAAATATTTGCTCATCGAATGACACAAAAAGATTGATCTGCAGTGGAAATATTTGTTTTAATTATCAACACAATTTAATCTTTTTGTGTGATTGCGATTGGGAATAGAAATTAAAATGAATTGAAAAGTGCAATGAAGTGTTAAATTTACTATTTTCAATATGGCTCATTTTTAATCTGAATTTTAAAAAAGTGTAAATTGAGTGATTTTACTATTCAGCATGTGTAAAACTTTGATAAAATCAACATGAATTAGCAATTTCCTCTTTTTAATTGTGAAAAATAAAAAAAAAAAGTTGTTAATAGCTTGGTTTTATTAATTTTGTTTTATGAAAAAAAGTGATTGTGGATCATTCAGCAGACAGAATTCTACAAAATTTTGGAGAATTTTCTACAGGATTTCAAGGGACCTTTCTGAAGAAAATGATAATTCTACAGAATTCTGTCTGCTGAGTGAATCACACTTAAAAACAATTAATTTATGTTTGTTCTGCTAAAAAATTCAAAATGTAAGAAAATTTTGCTTCAAACTTTTTCTAAACTTCATAAATATTTGCAAATCCTCTTTTGCATTCATATTTTTCAACTCCATCAACATTAAAAATTCCGAGAAATGTTCCTCGCCATTCACCTTTGTAAAATACAAATAAAATTATTAAAAAAAAATTAATTTTAGATAAAATTTACCCATATAGTGAGGAGGAATCATTGACATAAGTTTTTCATCTAATTTAATTGCAGCCATATTGAAAAACCATTCATCCTAAATAATTAAAAAAAGTATTATGAAATTTTCTTATTCAAACTGTGAACTAGGATTTGAGTTTATGCAGATAAGAAGAATTTTATTCCTCTTTTTGATTTTTCCTTGCAAAAAGGAATGAAAAGAAGAAAATTACGTGTATAATTCTTCTTCTTATCTACATAACGTCGAATTCTACTGTAAACTAAACGGATAATATTTTTTAAATTTTCTTACACCAGCTTTTAAAGGACACTTTTTCATATGCTCAATATAAGGATAAAAAGGTTCCTTAAGCATCGCCACATTGTCACAAAGATCCTTATAAGTTCGATCAAACGCTTGAATCATCCATTGACCTTGACGTTTTTGTTCAATATAAACTCTTGTTCCCCAACCATGATGCAGGTCATTAAGAAATTTTAATGTTCCATTCAGAAAAGTGTGTGTGTCATTGACTGGTATTAAGTCAATTGCAGACATGTCAAAAATATTTGCACGTTTTTCTCCTTCATATTCATCGCATTTTATAAGATCTAAAGAAAAAATGTTTTAAAAAGAAAATAAATTTTTGACATTTAACACAGATATCAAAGAACTCAAGGCAATTCAATGCATTGATCTATAAAGTGTACACCAAATGTGAATTCGTATGAATCAAAATAATTAGTTTTTCTAATGAGAATATTCTCAAAAACTTCTTTTTTTGTTCTTGACTTTTTTAAACTTCAACAAAAAGAAAAAGTTGACATCATGTTGACCATTTAGTTACTGCGAAATTGCATAAATTACGATTTTATTTCAACACGTCTCCATTCGTAGTTAATATTTTTAAAAACACTTACTGTCTTGAACAACTAAAACCATTTTACCAGCAACTAATAATCCAAACTGAAGAAAAATAGTGACGAATATCCAATCCATAGCGAAAAAAAATTAAAGTTATCTTCCAACAACTTTTAAACACTAAATAAAACATGAAGTTAGAAACTGTGAAAATTTATATGAAGATCTGAGTTTGAAATCTGAAATTGTGCTTAACTGATTAAAAAGTTATCACTAATTAATGTAAAATGTGCAAAAAAAACAGTGAAACTTAAAAGTTGGCATGGAAAATTTATGTGTTAATATCGTTAATTAGTTATTTTTGACTTCAATTAAGATAAAAAATTTATAATGATTTTGTAGAAAGTTATTAAATCATTGATTCGTAGCTAGTAGTCAAAATCCACTGTAATTAAATGGCTATTACAATCATTGACTGATTTTCCAAAAATAAAAGTGAAAATTTTGCTAATCAGTAGGCAAACTGTCATTATATAAATTGCTCATTATTATAAAATTCTAAAATCATAGTAAACATTTGAAATTTCTTTCACATTCACAAATCGAATTTAAAAAAAAAGTATCTACATATATTTTATCTAAAAACCAAGAATTTATTTTTTATAACCAAAATGACAAAAAATTTCAATCAATTTTCAAGCATACCAATTGAAGTCTACGACAACATCTTGCAATATCTTCCTGAAAGCGATCTTCTCAATGTCTCATTGGTTTCAAGAGCATTTCATGATGCAATTTTCAACTCTTCAGTTCATATGAACAAAATTTCAATCAAAATGGACGTAAGAAATGTCGCAAATTTAGAAATTTCTTCACTACTCACAAGTAAAAGAAAATATCAAAAAATCAAAATTTCTAGCATCGATCTACAATCAATGATTGACACTGAATATAGCTGGTTTAGATTTGTAACTTGTGAAATTTTGAAGAAATTTTCATCAAGCATTGTTTATATTGAGAGCGACATTGATTTGGAAAATTTCGATGTGAAAATTCTAAAATTGAAGAAATTAAAATTTATCAATGCTCCTTATAAAATGTTTGAATTGTTACCAAATGGATTGTTGTCAAAGCTTACCGCGATTAAAGAACTTTCACTCGTTCATACAATGACATGGAGAAGTAAAGCTGTTCTTTATGATCATTTCAAGTCAAATCCAAATCTTGAAATTCTCAATATCAATGAATCATTTATAGAATTTGATACTAAATTGCCATATTTTAACCAAGAATTGAATACAACTGACTTCAAAATCAAACTCAAAAATTTCTCATTAACTCGCTGTTCAAATAGAAATGAAGCTGATTGGCAAAATCTCGTTAATTTTCTCAAATATCAAAGTTCAACATTGAAATTTCTTAAAATTGGCTTTTGCTCATTGATGACTTTCAAATCGCTTCTCAATGAGCTGCCAAAGCTTGAATGCTTTGAGGGAAATTTTATGAAAACTTACAATGAAATTTCTGTAAATCTTCCAAGAAATTCAAGCATAAAAATTTTCAAATCAGCAACAATTGAGAAATATGAAGAAAAATTAGCAAAATCATTGATTGGTTTAAAAGTTTTGAAAATTTTTCAACTTAATTATTTGAGTTTGGACAAAATCATGTCACTTCATTGGCCATCGCTGGTTCGTGTTGAATTTTGTTATTATCTTGGTGGATTTATGGAAGAGACTGATTTCGAAGAATCTTTTGATTTGTTGCTTGAAATTTGTCCACGATTTAACAAAAACATTCAATTTGTTCAAATTCCAAAAACTGAGCAACAAAATTTCTTTTGAATTTCTATTTTATATTTTTTCAATGCAATTGACGACTTATAAATACTCACTCATCCGTGTAATAAAAAATCTCTATAAACATTTCACGCTTTTTTTCTCTATCCGACAAATTTCACATGAAACCAACTATTTTCTTATTTTCTCTTTTTGTTTAATTTTTCTTTCATCTCATAACCGAAATATTGAATTTTCATCTCAACATATACATGATTTTATGTTTTATAGCGATGCGATGAGAAGAAAGAAATGAAGTTGTGAAGTGAGTGAAAATGTTTATTTTCTCTTTTGATACATTTGAAGAAGCATAATCGTAGGTACATATGTGCATATAATGAAATTATTTTGAATATTGGTTGATAAATATTTAAAGAAAATTTGAAACATTAAAGAGAAAAGAACTTTAAAATTCCTAAAAATTTAAATGATATGATAAAATTTGAATTTCAAAAGTCTGTTAAATTTTATAATTTCATATGAAAGATTTTCCAATGAATTTCTCTTTTTTCAGTTTTGTATTTGCATTTTATGTTCCGCAAATGAGTTTTTCTTTTGAAATTTTAATTTATTGAAAAAAATTGTTGTTCCAAAATTATTATTTAATCCGTTATTTTTATTTGAATTTCAAATGATCGTTAAATTTAAATTTTTTTCAAATTATTCCAATTTTAGTAAATTTATCTCACAAAAAGTCGAACTAATATTTCTAGTAAAGGAACGCATATTGTTGATAGAAAATTTCAAACTAAATGATGTATCAAGAAGATGTGTGACCTATTTTTAGTATACTACCATTGAGCTATTGAGTAAAAATTCCATCAGCATAAATTATCAAACAGGAAAAATCAAAACAGTTAATTTTCTCGCTCTCAGAAAATGTAGTTGATTTGTTTACGATTCACAAGAAAGAACGAAGAAAATTTTTTTTCACCGGAAAATGAAGAAATCTTGAAAATGACTTTTTTGTGAGTCAATGAAAATTTTTTAGAGTAGAAAAAATTTGTTAATGAGAATTTAAAATTGAAACTTGTAAATGTGTCACAAGAAAATTTTAATGAAAGAGTCAATGCCGAAATGTTAGCCATATTTGTTCTATTAGTCTTAAACAATCGCCATAATTATCACCTTATGTGCAATAAAACCATAAAATAAACATTTTATGGCACTTTGAATCTTGCTTTAGCTGGTTTTTATGATCTCTCGCACAGTCTGATGCATCGTTTTAATGATTTCTTTATTTTATTGCCACGCACGACAACTGGCTATGAATAGAGCTTCATTAAGAAGAGGAAACCTGCAATTGTAATCATAAAATCATAAATCATTTAGCTCAGTTTCTTTAGATTTTTTTGAAATATTTATTTAAAAGGCAAAAAACTTCTCACAAGTAGCAGAAAAAGCGTTCATTTGTTTTTGGCAAAAATTTTTAAATAGTATTTTTTCTACATGGTATATCATCCTTCATTTTAAGACACAGTGCATTATTTCATTTAATTTTTATATTTTAATTTTTATAAGAAAAATGTGCAAGTGAATTTTCGTTATTTTAAAAATATTTTTTCAAAATTTTTTACTTCTTAGCTATGTTTCACTACTTGTAGATTTTGGCTTAAAAAGCTTTTTTTATTTATATAGATTTTTAAAAAATGAGTTTTTGTTAATTGTGTGGATGGTTTTTTTGAGTTGAATTATTTATGAGGTTCCGGTATTATTCATATAAGAGTTTTGTACATACTTTTTATTCTTATACGAATTAAACCGAGTCCCAGTCATTATTATTTTTATAATTATATTAAATATAGAAAAGCTGTTTGATAATTAAAAAAAAGTCAAATTTTATGCTGCTTGAGTTGGTTCAAGGCAAAAGAACTTCAATTTTATGCCACGTTTTGCAACTTTTTGTCACTTTTTGTTATTTTCTGCAGTTATTTGCAATGTTTTACGGAAATTCTTTTACCTTGAGTTTGTTCGGATAATTGTAAACATCAATTGAACAGAGATCAGTTCAAAAGAATTATTATTAATTTCTTTACTTTCCTCTAACTCACTTAAAAGAATTAGAATAATTTTAAATAAAATGTGTACTGTAAAAGGAAGGAAAGATCTTAAAAGATCAAAACTAATGTTACATAATATCCGAACATCTCATTTTCTGCGAGGTCTATTGATGTATTCAGGAAACTTATTGCTGTTTATTTATTTTAGTTTTTTTCGCCAGGATTAACAACGAAATGGAGATCGATTAAGAAAGAAATTATTGAAAATTTCTGAGAAAATTAGATTTTTTTTGGAATTTTTGGGGTTTTGCTAAGATCCATTTTTGCTAAGATGTGAAGATCCATGAGGAATTGTAAAGAGATGTAAGGATTTTGTCTTCGTTGCTAACCCTGGAGTTTTTGTTATTAAATAACTTCTGTTTCTTTATTTTATAAAGAATTTTTGCTTTTGTAAAGTTATAAAATTATTTTTAAAACAATTCAATTTTTAACAAAACTTTCAAAAATCAAAACAAATTTTTCATTTAAGCTCTTAAGATTTCTTTTCTGTTATATAATAAACTTTCTTAAGTTATTTTATAAATATTTTAAAAATGTGTAGTGTTAGTATATAATAGAGTGTTTTTATAAACTTCAACTGTCTGCACAGACAAAAACTTGAAAATATTTGCTTTAAAAACTTAAGGTAATGCTTAGATTTATTCAAAAACATCATCAAAACATTCAAAACAAATTTTTTCAGCTAATACTTTTCGAACTTTTGTCTGTGCAGACTATTTCAGTAATCTTCAAGAATTAAAAATTTAAACTCAGAAAATATTTAAAAACTAATCCAGAGCTTTCTAAAATCTGCTCAAACTTGCCTAATACTGACAAATTATGACAGATTTAGTCGAATTTGTAAAAGCCATGATTTTTTAATCATTGACAAGAACATTCTGAGTTTCAATTTTTAAATCTTAACATTTTCATGAACAGTTTTTATTTCGAGTGTATTTAGCATTTAAAAATTTTATAACAAAACATTTAGAGCTCATTTGAGAAAATTATTAAAGCGTTTGAGCGTAAAATTTATTTTTGGAATGCTATATGAGGGCACAATTCAAAATCACTCAAAATCTTTATTTTAAAGAGAATTTTACGAAAAATCGCTTTGAATGAGCTGAACACATCTAATCATCATCGAAAAAGTTATTTTCATACTTTTTGTACTGCTTAAATTTTATGAAGAGACAAAAAATTTTTTATTAATATTTTACAATGATTGTAAATCATGTTGATTTTTTGGCACTTTTTTATATTTCATTTTTGGCGATTAAGATTAAATTTACATTTTGGTTAATTTATGAGTTTGAATCAAGTGAATGTGTTTGTAATAATTTGAGCATCAAGAAGATTATTGGCGATATTAGAAGAATATTCAATTTCAGTTCTAAACGACTTCCTCGTCCACATAGTGTAAAATTTTTACCACGTTCAATAGGTTCCTAATTAGAAGAAAAAGGTTAAATTAGTTTAAAAATAATTTTTAATTAAGCAAAGTTAAGATGAATTAGAATTAAATCAAAGATGGATTAAATAAAATCCTTAGGAAAATTAAAATAAAAAACTTCCATTTTTGTGACATTATGCAATGTTATAGGGCTTTATGTGGCAATATAAAAAATCAAACAAGAAGTTTTTTCTTGAAAAAAATTAAAGAAAGATTAAATTAAATCTTAAAGGATTTATTATAAATCCAAGATAAATTTTAGCAAAATCATTGGCTTTTCTACTTACATTTGTATGATAATTAACACATGATTTTGAATGACGACGATATAATGTATGATGTAGTTTATGACAAAACATTGACACAACATAATCATCAACGGGCTTAGGTTCAATATTGAATGATTTGACGTCCACATTTTTGTCACAATCACTCTTTGTCACAAGTAAAATTAAATTGCTATTAGGTATTCGTTGGACAATGAATGGTCGCTCACACTTGTTATAAGGCTTACGCAAATTGCTTTCATCTAAATTCAACACATAAACAAAATTTATTTTATCACATTTTATTGGTCGCGTTTTGTTTGTGTGACGTTTAAGGAGATTTATCGACCATTGTGTGCCATCACGACATTTCTCATGACTTTTTGTGTAATTTTTTTCACAATTTTTATATTCATTACTTTCAATGTCAGTAGTTTTCATGCCATTTTCTTGAAGACATTTTTTTATTGTATCATCTTTTTGATATGGACAATATGCTGTGCTATCATCTTCATAGTAATAATCTGGATCTGGATACATCACTGTTGGAAAAAAAGAATGTCAAACGGTTTGTGTTAATAATTTTTACTAATATTTAAAGTTAGATTAAATTAATATTGAAAGCATTTTGAATTTTACATTTATAAAATAAAATTTTACAATTTCATCTAAAAATATCGCAATATGTTTATATTTAGACCAAGGGGAAAAAACTATTGAAAAATCTAACAAAATAACAAAAAACTATCAAATTGACAAAAAATTTTTTGCTTGTTTCATACAAAACTTTTAAATTTCAATGGTTACTTTGTTTTCGCTATCAAGAGTTCTAACCCCTTGATTTAGACATTGCTATTAAGCTAAATCCATTAACTTTAATTAATTTTCAAAAAACAATAAATTTTCAAAAATATTTGGCGTACGTCAAAAAGTCAAGTGGAAGTCAAGTAAATAAAATTTCAAATCAAGTTGATTTTTTATATCAATGCGAAAACCTACTTTATGTAACGAACACAAGATTTGTTATCTAACATGAAACATCTTTTTTAAATTCAAAAGAAAACTTAATAATTTCAAAATAATTATTTTTTACTCACAATTAGGAACAAATTTTTGTGCAGCCTCTGTTTCAAAAATTCTTCCAATTGCTGCAATTATCGCTATCAATGTCATCCACAACTTTTTCAATGGATTCCAAATCAACGATGATCCAGCACTTGAGACAATTTCCATAATACTATCATAATCGATATCTTTGTCTTGATAACAAACTGCTTGATAATCATGAACTTCCAATTTCTCATAAATTCCATCATCAATCAGAATTTTCATTATTTTCTGATCAACATCACCGAAAAATTTTCCCTCATATTCTTCTCTTGAATCAGCAATAACATAAGCATTATCATCAAGAATAAAGCAAACTTGTTCTGCATTTACTGCACACTGTAATTAAAATTATTTAATAAAAAAAATTTAATTTTAGAGAATTTACTTACAAATTGATTTCCAACTAATATTTTTGCAAATTTCGTTTGTGGAAATTGATAACCTAACACAGCTGCAGGAGCACGTTCATTACCACTGCGTGCAAAGACAGTTGTTGTTGCTGTGATTAATTTTTCCTTATCTGTGTCAAATGGCAATGAATAAATGAAGCTCTTTGGCTCATAGTTATTAAAATATGTCGTGTGCTTATACCAGTCTTCATCAATTGAATTTTTATACTCATTGCCAAATTCATCGCTTCTTTGATTAATTTCTTCTTCATCTTCATTTGTGAAAATTTTATAACGTAAAAGACCACTATGAGTTGCAATAAATGATGTGCTAATTTCATACTCTTCAAAAATATTTGGCTTTTTGTCTTTTTTGCTATTTGTTTTTAATGGTTCATGTGGGTAATTTAGGGTTACTTTAGCATCATATAATAAAGCTTGCATAAGTTTTTGATCACATTTGTAAGCTCCTTTTTCACTTTTTGGTGTTCGCCATTTCCAACCAGTTTTTTCAAATTTTTCTAGAAAATATTCGAGCTCTTCTTCTGGTGTCATTTCACAATTGTCAGGATCAATCTCACCGAGCTTCATATCTTCAAAACTTTTCTTTAATGAGCGACAATAAATCCAATTTGGATGCAAACGATAATTGCCTTGAAAATATTTAAGATTTTTGCTGCCCTTTGTTGTCATCGAATCAACCTCGTGCTCGGGTATTTGAACTTGATTTTGTGCGTCATCAGGGAATGTCACGACAACTGTAAATGGCGTTTGATCGATTTTCTTCCAGTAATAGTGCCGCTTGAATCTCATTATGCGTCGCTATTAGAATGAATTAAATAACACGAAGAAATGACAAACGAAAAAAAATTTTACGTTAATGGCACGATAAGAAAACAAAACAACTGTCGTGACTAATGAAACTCACCAAATCGTCGAAATGTTGTAAAATTGGCAGCACTCTTGAGCTCGTTGTTTTGTTATTTGTAATCATTTCTTGTCTCATCTACATATTTGAATTTTTTTTTTTGACAAATTCAAGTGGGAAAGAATGAAATAAATTGATAAAGTTTATTTATTTAACATTTACTCACTTAATATATACATGTGCTTTTATACAAAATTAAGAATTATCATTAAATCTTTTTATGCGTTTGATCATATTGCAAAATTGTTTTTGTTAATATATGTTTGAAGAAATTTGTTAAAATTTTGTCAAATTAATTGCTGTAATCAATAAAAAAACTTATTTTGATTTTATCAAACACTATTAATCAAATAAAGCAGATTTGTATAAGAAATTATATGTATTAAACCCAGGTATGGAAACGGAAAGATTTAAACGGATTTTTCGGAAAATTTCAGATCATAGCAAATTTAAGCAGATTTTTAGGCTGATCCAGATTGTTTATACAACGTATAAAGCTCAATTTTTCATAAGAAAAATTAGCTATTTACTTCATTTTGGTTAGCTGGCTGGATGCTAAGTTTTCGGAAATTAAAGAACCTAAGGATTTCATATAACTTTTAAATGATAATTTTCATCGCGTAATTACGCGCGTAAGTGAGAAGTCACTGCTTTATATTAAACTATATTGCTGTTCAGAATGTTATTTTACAAAGCAAAAAATTTTAAATGAAAACAAATATAGCAGAGCGTGTTCAATGATCATTCAAATTTGAATTTAAAATTGTTCGTTACTTTAGAATAAATTTTTAAACTAATTTAATTGATTGAGAAGCTGAGAATTATTATGAACTTTGTTTCTTTATTTGACATTATTCAAAAAGCAAATGTTGATTTCAGCAATTTTGTCTTGATTATTAAAAAAAAATTTTAACGGTAAAATATTTTATATAAACTCATATGTATATTCATTTCTCCCACTTAAACTTATTTAACTAATGAACTTATTTCTCCTCGCTTATATTTTACAACAATAAAATCAATAAAAATAAAATTTATAAAAAACTCACGCTTTTGAGGTCTCGATTGAATTTTCTAGGAGAAGAAATGTT
>JACWBX010003161.1:0-11975 GCA_014622435.1 Polypedilum pembai
AAATTATTGGAGTATTTTTGGTCGTGAAAAATATCCACCTTTTTTCAAATCTCAAAACCTATCAATCAAATGATTTCATCATCAGCTATCGCAGAAAGGACATAGTCCATATTCAAATGTATCCACTCACGCTTGCGTAATCGTCTTACAAATATAAAGATTAAAAAGCTGGTATTTTTTTACACTGATAGTGTCTTGATTGATCCATTAGATGAAAATGACTATATATTAGAAGAGAGTGCAGTTCTCAATGAAATGGATTATGAAGAGTTGAGTGAATAGAATTAGTAATATAATATGATCAAAATATTGGTTTTTAACTAAAAAATGAAAACTTTTTTGAAAATAATAGAACTAAAATATATTAAATCCAGAAATATAAGACTTTTTCATTTTCGAAAATAAAATTAATTTAATATTTAACAATTAAAAAAAATTTCATTAAAATTTACTATGCGCATAGTATGCGCATACTATGCGAATACTAATTTGTTCGGTATGCACATAGTATGCGCAGGTCTGCGCATACTTTCCGAACCCTAAGAAAAAGAAAAAGACATGACGTGATGTGATCATATCTTAATATTACTATGTATACAAAAAAGCATGTTTTCTAGTTATAACTGTACCTTTCCTTAATCTCTATATCTTTCTAACTTGGAATATCAAATATGTATAAAGAACTCTGTCTATATGTATAAACATTTTATTTGAAAATGGTTGACGCTTTTTTCCTGCAGGTAGATTTATCTCAAAAGTCAATACCTTCACTCGTCCATTTATTTATACTTGATGACACTTTTTTCTTCTATTTATGACATTGATTTTGCTTATGATGAGATGAGTGAGAAAAAGAAATTCGCATTGCGTACGATATATACAATAACAATAAAACGACAGCAAATGCGAAAAAACTGTCAGTAATTTTTTCATAATCATTACGATGATTACGCGATTTGAACGAATAAATTTGCCTTCAAATGTGTGTAATTTCTTTCTGTATGAGTTACTCTACTCGATACACATTCAAATAGAGCTTTAATGTGTTCATGTAAAGCATTTCTTTGTTTCATAAAAATCCCATCATATCCAGTCATTCGTCCGGCAGTGATGTGTTTTTTGAAAATGTTTTATTGAGACTCGAAAATATACATTCTATGAGAAAAACAGGTTTTTAATAATCAGAGAAGCATTTTTGGTTCTTTTTTCGAGAAATGCAGAGCAATATAAAAATGCATTCTCATGCACATTGAAGTTTATAATGTTGAAGCATCTCTGATGATTTGAACATTTAGAAATATAAAAAGATGCTTCAAAATTTAGAATATCACAGGAAACCTAAATAGTACATATTTAACGGATTTTTGAAAATTGAAAAGAAAAACAAATATTATTTAACGGATTTCTCTATAAAACGAAATTTTATTAAAATAAAAATTTGTAGGATAAAAAGAGAACATACCTTTATAAGTATTATTGCTAAAAACAGAACAGAAGAAAGAAGAGAAAAAATTGAACGATTTCCACATAATTGGATTGGATTGTTAGTCGCCTCCATACATGCAAAAAAAATAAAAACAAGCCAAAAATGCCAGCATATTTTTATGCTGCTGTTAAAATTGGTCCTCTACATTTTTAAGTGTGTGTTGGTACATTGTTGAGTCAATTTTCAAGTCTGGCTGACTGACTGACTGGCCAGTCATTCGAAGAGATGAAACTTCTCAATAACAGAGCATACACAACAAATCACACAAATCTGTGTAGTTTCAGAAACGGCAGTATGTTAAGAAGAAAAATAAAAACTTGCCGGTGTGGTAGTGCGTTGCTTGTAAGAGAATACACTTGAAACACACGAGCTGCACGAGCGATGAGGGAGAATATAGAGAATTCAGAAAAAGAGTGAATTTGTCTTCTTCTTGATTTTTCGTCTGAATCGGAAATTATGTATTTTTATGCACACAGCAGAATGCATTGATGCAATGCAATTTTTCTCTTCTCTTCTTTATGCCTTGTTTTCAAGTTTGTACAAACACATATTCATAAAGACATGAAACAGTACGATACAAGCAGGAAAAAATGCTAACAGAGCTGTAAAGTGAAGTGTTTGATTGTATTCTTTGTACTTAAATGCAACTCAATGGGTTATATCATCTATGCACTCATTCTTAAATGCAGTAATTTAAAGAAATTTTTTTGTCTCTCACACTCTCTGTTATTGATTAATGTGTTGGGCAGTGAAGTTGATATAATTTCTTTTTTTTGGGATAATTAATTTAAATTTAATTTAATTAATTTTGCTCTGTAAAATGATAAATTGAATTGGTGCTGTTTAAAGACAAAAACGGCAAATATCGCAAGAGCTCTTGATTGATGGACTTTAGAATTTTGCGATAAGTTTTTCTCTTTACTTTAAGAAATCTATCTGCGGGACTTTCTCTTTTTTGCTAAACATATAATTTATTAGAGCAAAGATACAGTAAAAATCAACTACTTTTTAGCGCATTTTTGGGATCTAAAATACAGCTTATACATTCACTTTGTTCGGGTGGTTGGCTGGATGAGGCGCGATATCTCGAAAACTATAATAGCTAACGACTTACGGTTTTTCCTATTGATTTATATAATCGAGTTATTGGTTTATCACTTTATTAGAAAGCTGTCACTCATTACATTACTCGATAAATTGTCAATAAAAATTTCCAAATTGAAGAATGAAAACATTTTCTTGTGGTGACGCGTTTAAAGCTTTGCGTTAATTTTTTAATTTCAAATTTGACCAAACCGTTATTTTCAGATAAATAAAATTTACTTTAAAAGATGAATTTGAAATTCTAAATAAATTTAACTCATTATGATACTTGAATAATTCGTGATTCACACATTGAATTTTCACATTTTTAATGTAAATAAATGCAAAGCTGATTTCTTTGTATATTTGATTTGATTTAATATAGTTACAGCAGTTCTGATTTTTGTAATCAAATTAAACAGCTGACAACTAAACATGAAATTTCGTAATTCAACTTTGCTTTAAAAATTGTATTTAAAGAAAAGCTTCTATTTGTCAAAATGAAATTGATAGTTTTGTAATTAGTTAACAAACATTGATCCGTGGCCACAAAAAGCGCTAAAGTG
Source organism: Polypedilum pembai (assembly GCA_014622435.1). Lineage (NCBI taxonomy): Eukaryota > Metazoa > Arthropoda > Insecta > Diptera > Chironomidae > Polypedilum > Polypedilum pembai. Next base: position 3,136 of record JACWBX010003161.1, read on the forward strand.
CACCGTCTGCAATACGGGTACTTGGCCACTCGTTGTTGCTTATTACAATGTGCTGGAATTTCTTGTCTTATAACTAACTACATTGGAAGCAATGAGGAAGTTAAAAATATTTTCATTTATCACTGTATTTTCATTTAAATTTGCATCAAAAGAATGTTATTGTTTCATCAAAAATCAATTTTTTCTTTAGAAGTTCTAAAATTCAGTTATGTAAATTAAGATCATGTTTTGATTTTAAATGTTTCGATAAATATTTTTTATATAACGCAATACATTGTTGCAATTAAAGATTGCTAGACTATAAAATATTATTTTCACAGCCATATCATAATTAAATGTTACAACACATTAAACAGCGCAAGTTATTGCAGTTATTTTGAGGAGAAGCCTTAACAATTCTTATTCTTTAATTATGAACTTTATTTGGAAAAATGCAACATAGTGTCTGTATAATAAAAAGCTAATAAATAAATAAAAATTGTGCAGCTTGTGCGTTATTGAGATTTTTCATCATCATCATCATCTCGATTAATGAAACAATAAAGAGAGCTCTCTAGACAGTCAGACAACTTAATATACACCACTAACCGCAGTTTCATCTTCATAAAAATGCCTAAAATGAACTAAAAAGAAGACAAAAATGAGATTGAATTGTGTGGTGCACACTTACTGAATGGCTGAGTATTACATAAAAATGCAGTTCGCAACATGAAGCGAGAGCGAGAGAGAGGAAAGAAGAGATGATTTAATACAGGAAATTTACAAGATTCTTCTTCTTGCATGTTATTTTTGCCTCTGCTTGCTTTTATTTTCGATTCTTCTCGATTGCATTTCATTAATCGATTGGTTCTTCTTTCCTGCGTACTAAAATCTATTGTCGTCTGAAAATTGTTTTCTTGACTTTTCTTTTTAAATTTGAATGATGCAATTCTTTATGCTTCAGTGTTAGGCAGACATTTTAAAATAATGTAAAGTACAACATCAAGATAATCATATAAAAATTCATGAATAAATTTTCAAGAAGATGAATTGAATGCAAGCAAAACATCAGCAGACGCTATTAAGTGTATATCAGCCGAAAAAAAAATACATTTCTTGCAAAAAACAACCGCAATCTGACAAAACATTCTCTTCTTCATTATGCCTCAAATTGAGATTATTTTTATCATCTTGCTTTCAATATTATGTGTTTTTTATTTCATGATGACAGAGTGTTGATGAAATGAAATTGCAGATGGAGGGAATGACGACGAAGGTACTTATTAAATTCAAGGAATGTGACTTGATCGAGTGACTCTTGAAAATGGGTCGAGAGCTAAGAGCTGCATGTATGCAAAAAACCTATCAAAATGAAATTTCTAGTAAAAAATTCAAAAAACGTTATAAAAATTTTTTTAAGAATATTGTTAAATTTAAGAATTTTTTAGAGAATATAGTTTTAAATTGATCTTAAAAATTTCTCATTAATGTTTCGATCGCATTATCTCAAAGTTTCTCATATTTCTAACTTCTCTGGAATTTCATGAACTTGACAAAAACAGACGACAAAGAGATAATTTAAGTTGCACATAAATACACGAGCATTGCATTAAAACTAAATTGATACTTAAATTACTTATACAGACATAAAAATATCGTCACATTAATTACAATAATTATAATCATGTTCCTTCATGCTCCGTAAAAGTCGAAATGTGGAATTTTTCCTCACTTAAATAGGGAGAGAGGCAGTGAGCCAGCATATCTGAGCAGTCAGTTTTAGATTTATTTACACACTCATTTGACTTTTATTTAGAATTTCTAAGAGAATTTTCACTTAAAATGTGAAATAGTATCGACATATTTAACACACTTTTAGGCAAAATGTGCGCGGCAGTACATACACATAGGAATTCAATTTCAATACAATAAGCATACATACAAGAGTTATGTATGTACATATAGAAATGTGTGGCAGCAGCATTAAATAAAAACACTTTTTAGCCGGCTTTGACTCAATGTATTGTAATGATCGCGCTGCTGATGATGATGATCGTCGTAAAAAGAAGAGTTGTATAACGAGTTAGTAATAGTGAGTGAGTTGAGTTCAAGGTCTCATCGGTTACTTGCAGACTGATGGCGAAAAAATCACACGCTTTATATGTATATCTATATAAACGAAAAAATTTCTTTTTTCGCTTTATATTATTGTTATTTTTTGTTGGCGTTGCTCTTCTCTCATCATCATCAATGATGGCTAGATGAATGTACTGAGTAGCCACAAATCTCACAAGAATAGATCTAAAGAGTAAAAAAAATAGAAAGAGCTTGCCGATTTCCTTCTTAAAATGTCACACTCGAGTTCATTTAAATTTTATTTCTCGCTTTGTGTTTAAAATAAAGTAAAATTAGTTAAGAATGGGAATCATGCTTGATATTTTGAATGCGTTGCTTTTTTGCGTTATACTTCTATGTTAAAATTGGAAACTATTTCATTTCAACGTAATGTCGTCGTGCGGCTTTAATTGATAGAATGAATAAAATATCATTTTTTGAATGTTTGCAACAAGGGAAGAAAAAATTATAATCGAATGGAATATTAAATTGAGTTATTAGTCATGAGACTTTTGATTTAAATAATTTAAGACCTAGGAATATTGCAAGTTGGTTGATGTGGCAAAATTGAAAAATTCATGATTCACTCTAATAAATTTTAAACCACAATTATTCTAGAAACATCAAGTACATATCAAACAAATCAATTGAAAAAAATAGAAAAAAATAGAAGTCAAATGTTGATCAATTTTTCCCCCATTTCACTCAACACAACAACTCAAAAATAGCAACGGCTTATGTAAAAAAAGAGAGAATCAAAAAGTCAAACACCAGAGAGTCTAAACAGATTCAGAGATTTGTTCATTTATATAGTTATCGACACACGGCAAAGGAGAGTAAAAGAAAAAAAACTAGTTGGCGAAATATATTTATAAAAAGCCATAGCAATATTTCGGGAGGTGACTTGAAAATGCTAATAGATATTTTTCTTAGGCTCTTAACTCATTTATTCTATTGATTAACCCACATGGTAGAAATTATTACAATTCTTCTATTGCATTTATTAGTTTTTCTTATAAGCATCTAAAATGACCATTGGTTTATTATTATTGTACTATTATGAATAAATTAAATCCTCTGCAACTCTTTTCAATTCTCAACAAGAGAAAAATTTTCTTTTGAAAAAGTGGAATTAATTTCTCTCTTACTCGTCAGCTTTTTATTCAATAATATAAAAAAGAATTCGAAATTTGAGAAAGAAAAAATGAAATCTAATGCTTATATACAAAAAAAACTTCTTGAAAGATTATTGATCTCTCTTGGATTAAAAATGATGGCTTGATATTTTTTCATTTATATTTGTACGTTAGTATTAGTCTTCACATTTATTGAATAGAGAAATCAACATACCACCACTCTATAATAATTATCATCAAACGAGCTTGTATAAAGAATAAATAGATTCTCTTTTTTGTTAGATTTTGTTCTATCACATTTACCTTTAATATTTTTCTTATTGAAACAAAAAAGGTAAACGTCTTTTTGACTGTGAAGAATAAGAGGTTAATAAATTTAGAATATAACAAGTTTTGTGCGTTGATCTTTTCGCTTTACAAAAATTTCACATGAAGCTGCATAATAAAAAATTATATCAATGACTAATTGCCAAGCTTAGCACCTGCATTGAATCATTAGTTCTTTTAAATACACTATGCGTGTCTTTTCTTATATTATGATGGGAAATAACACCTGTACCTTCATTTTTGTATGTTTAGAACTATTTTTTACAAAGGGGTAGAACTCTTGATAAGCAGAACATAGTAGTCATTGAGAAAAAAGTTTTTTTTGTTTGAAATGTATTAAAACATTTTTTTTTTGAGACTTTTAATAATTTTTTGATAGAATTTGCACCCCTTGATTTTTTATGTATACACAATGTGTTTCTTGGTGTCTTGTTGCTGCTGTTCTATTCGTAAGAAGTAATTTTTAAGTAACATTATGTAGCACTAAATTTTGAATAAAAAAGGTTTTAATTTTAAACTTAAGCAAAATTAAGACAGTTTCATATATTAAATTGCTTCTTGTTCATGATTTATTCAAAGTTTAAAAAGATTTCTCATATGTTAGAAAGGTCTTTGGAAAACAATAAATGTAAGTTAATTTCAATAAGTTTTTAGCGATTATCAACGATTGTCGAAATTTTTGTGCGAAATTGAATAGTCCCATCAAGTCAATGTTGTGTAAATTAATAACGAGAAAAGAAATCATAAGTTTAAAATTATTTCAAAATTGATTCTTATATTTAGATGATTACAATTTATTTTGAGTGTATTTTGTGTATTAGAATCAAATTTATTGATTTTGTTTTGGCCGACCAAATCGAATTTGTAAACTTTAATTATTTTGAAAAAATAATTTTAAAAATATGTTGTTGCATAATAAAGAAATTTAAAAAATATTACAAAAAGTTTAAATTTAATACTCTGAAAAATTTTAAGAAATCTAAATGTAAATAAAACTGCTATCAACAACAACATTGCATATGTTATAATTAAATTAAGTAATATTTCTCCTCACTTCTCCCACTTGAATGACTTCACATTAAAAGAAATCAAGACATGTGTATCTAAACAGCCTAGCTTTATAGCTGAGAACATGCGAGGAAAAGAATCACATAGCATGTAAAAATCGTTACTCATTATATACAGTCGATCACTCAACCTCGAAATCAAGAAGAGAGAAATAAATATTTTTTCTTGAGTTCTCATGCTCAAAGCAACGTCAACTTTGGTCAATATTTTCTTTCTTTCTCTTATTTATTTTTTGGCTGGCGAAATATAATCCTCATGCATGACTTTAAATCCCAATATAGCTAATAAGTAGACATAGTCATTCACTATCAAATTTCAAACAGTGAAGTCATATTTTTGCGCTTAAAATTGACTGACGAATGTACTAAATCAGCAGTTGTCTCCTTAAGGAAATCATTTTTAATGATCGTTATTCTCAAATTTAATTTTATAAAAGTAGCAAATGTCATTAAACCATAGAGTGAATGAGTGAGAGATTAATTAAAAATTCTGATTTGCTCTAAAATGATCACTTGTATGTATAAACCAAATCTTGTTATGTCGTTGTTGTTCCTGAAATACAAAAATCGAAACATTGGTAGTATAATGAACATCAATAGCAATAACAATGAAGCCAATATAATGTTTTTTTTTTAAAATGCCTCACTGCATGTGTCTGTGTGTGAATTTTTTTTGTTGCTGTTGTACTCCGACACAAGAACAAACTAAATTTTCCAATGTGTGAGTTACGAGTTTACCTCTTTTGCCCATTTGATTGTTGTTTTCGGCCTCACATGTATGACGATTCTTGAGAAAGCAAAGAAAAAGTATACGAAAAAATTCCACCTTTTATGCTTCTCGATTGTGTTTGCATTTGTATGAGTGCTAAGAATAAAACTCTTTTTTGTATGGACTAGATATAGCAGCAGACTGAAGAATGAAAAAACTGATCCAACAGCTTACTAAAAAAACATAATTATACCACAACCAACATACACACTCTCTCTCTCGTACGATCAAGCAAAAGCATAAAAATTGTAATTTGTTATACATGACTTTGGGAAATAATAATAATATCGAGCCGCGTCGACTCTCCGCTCAGATGAGATTGTATTATATTGAAATTTTATTTCATTTGGTTCTGTGGAGGCATGAACATGATCAAGTCTTCCCGATAATGTGTTTAATATTCAACAAACACAGGAAAGACTCAGTTGTTGAAACTGCCACATATACTATATTACAATTCTAAAGTCTCTCTCTAATTGCCGCGAAGAAATTTTTATAACGCACGATTTTGATTGATTACTAAAAAGCGATTTTGCGATTAAAATTGTTCGTTTGAAAGAGCTTATTATTAGAATATTTTTAAACACGCGGTTCTGCGGTTCTTGAATTCTCTTTTACTGATTGAATTGAAATAAGAAAATGGAGGCTTTGTGGTTATATTAGAATAAATAGTTTTAGTTTAGTTGAATATTTCTTAAGACGGTTAAAAAACGTTTTTTAACGGTTTAGAGACTTAAGTTACCTACAAAAGTACTTTAAAAATGTTCAATAAACTGTTCGCTAAAAACCGTTTATATTTAAAATAACATCAATCTGATAAGAATTACATACACATAAACATTCATCCCTAAAATGAACATAATACTGATAGAATCTTTTTATTTCCCTTTTCAAACGATGATCATGAACTTCAACTGGAAAAGCTTCTTACTTTCTACTCTGTTTATATACAAATCTTTTTTTTTCATATATGCATTCACTCCTTATACATAAAAAAGTCAGTCACTCAGAGAGAAGCGAAGGAAATTGAAATGAAATAAGAAAGAAGCGCACTTGCAATAAAAAAAATTACGTCATATGTTTCTTTCCATTCTCCATATAGTTTACCAGGGAAATCCTTACTTTCTGCTTTTCTTCTCTTTCTCCTTGGCGTCTACATAATAATAAAAAAAGTGTGTATATATAGAAAGAGAGAAAGAGGAAGAAAAACAATAATAAAGAACAAAAAAACCGAAGGGAATGAGAGTAGAAGAAACGAGTAAGCACATGAATGTGTCTTGAAAAATGAAAAGAAAGTGAGATTACACCTGATTTCCCAGACCCATTTAAGAAGAGAGAGCGAGAGCAAAATAAAGAAGATGTGTGTACACACGATTGCATGCATTGACGTCGAGTCGGTGTTTAGAATATCAAGGAATAAACAAGCTAAACGGAAGGCCAAAAGAAAGAATGGAAAATATAAATTTCGGAATGAGTGTGGAAAACATAAAGAAAGAGGGAAGTGAAAATAATATTCTCAACATTATATATATTCTTCTTTCTCTCTCCTTCTTTCTTTTGCTCTCGCACTCTTCTATATAGTACTTTTTTGTCAGTCAGTAGACTGGCGTCTCGTCTCGCCTTCACATTCTTTCTTATTTTCTCATTTTCTTCTTATTTATATTTTTTTTCGCTTCTTTCACTTCTCTTTTTTACTTATATTTTTCCCATTCATAAAATTCACAAAAAAATTGTAGTAGTATACACACAATATTATATAAATATATAGAAAATGTGTAGAAAGCAAACGGCACGAGGAGCAATTGAAAATAAGAAAAGCAAGGAAAAGCACATACAGAGTGTGTATGGATTATGTAATAGGTATTAAAAGAATGATGTGAGAATCGCATATGATGCGAAAAAGATGATGATGTGGGTGAAAAAAAGAAAGAAAAGAATGAGATGGCACAGAATGCTTTTATTTTCATTGCAATAAAAAATGTATTTTATAATATTTCAGTATTCAGACAATAACATTGACCTATATTTCTCTCCCTCTCTCTCTCTCTCTCTTTCTTTCTTTTTACTACACACATTTATTGTTATATAGTCATCACATGCAGAAAGAAAGACGGTGAAAAAGGAGAGGATATAAGAAAGTTTTTTAGAAAGAGCATAAATGATAATAACATTCATATAATACGTACATAGAGAGGCGAGAATGTGTCTAGCTTTGCTACTGTGATGGAACTTTGTTGTTAAAGATCATTGCTTGATTTGTAGATTTTAAATGAAGGATTTATTACTGTTCAATACTGAAATATTTTTCTCATTGAGTCTTTACCATTTAAAAATTTCACTTCAATGCATTATTAAATTTAAATAATAGAAATTGAAGAAAAAGTTTTTATTGATAGTTGAGTTTCAGCATTTTCATTTTCAATTCAATTTTCACTCTTTTATAATATAATTATTAATGAAAAATTGAAGTTATTGTGAAAAAATGTACAATGTTAATTTCAAATAAGTCTTTTGAAATTGAATTTAATTTTTGTTGAATTTATAACAAAACTTTCAAAGATAAAAACGGAACTTTTTCTTTAAGTTTATTTAATTAAACTGATTTCTCTAGAATTTCACAATAAATAACTGTTTGCTTTGTTAGTAATATCAATTTACTTTGAGATTTAAATTACATGTTTTCAACTTTTAATAAAAATTAAAAATGAAAATATTTTTTGAAGACGATTCGACCAACCAAAAATGGACACACCAAAAGCATATAAACGAAAAGTATAAAATATTTTTGGTTACTCAAAGATAAATGTAACTCAATAAAAGAGAAAAATTATTTTTTCAATTGTTCAATCTTTGCTAAGATCTCAAAATCTATTAAAATTGTTTGTCTAGATTGTTCTTCTTATAAAAACGAAAAAAGTTTCAAGAATTGAAAAGAATTTTAATTATACACAAAATTTGGTATTTATGTAAGGTGATAATATTTAAGAAAGAAACTTATTTTTTAAGTTCGTCCATTGACAGTTAAACTAGATATTGTGAAAAATGTTTCTTTCGTACGTGTTTTTGTCTGAGTTATATTCAAAAAATTAATTAAGGAAAGCAGAATTATTCATAACTTTTATTGTAAAGCTGTTTATAGGAATTGAATTTCTTTCAAAAAACTATTCTAAAATAACGGTCAATATGAATTTGAAATCAGATTTTTAAAAACGCGCTTTGTCACATTTGTTTACATTCAAAAATTTTTCAATGGAAATTATTTTCCGTAAATTATCAATGTAAACAGCATTCTAACACAATATAAAGTAGTTTGTGCACACTTACACGATAGTACAATTCATTTAAAAGAAACCGCGAGTCTCTAGCTATTATAGTTTTCGAGATCTCAGCCGCCCAGCCGAACAGCCAGCCGAACAGCCAAAGTGAATATAATAGCGGATTTTTTTC
>JACWBX010003161.1:19162-37408 GCA_014622435.1 Polypedilum pembai
TCGCTGATTTCTACTCACAACCAATCTGTGTGTGTGTGTGTGTGTGTGTGTGTGTGTGTGTGTGTGTGTGAGAGAGTCTGCAATTAAAAATTTTCCTACCTAGTACATAAGTGAAAATTATTCACATATATTCACCAATCACTTTACCGTTTTTTTCCTGACTATGCTGCTTCATGTTTTACATAAAAATTAATGAGAAATTAACATAAACAGCATATATATGCAATTTTTATTCACTTCATTTAATGATTAAGTTCATTTTTTATTTTATCATTTTTTCTCCGCTTTAATTTTTTTTTTCGCTGTTTTTTGATGTTCAGATTCTGAATACTTTCTTTAATTGAAAATAATTAATAATCGTTTTAAAAAATATTGCACTAAAGTGATTTCCATTTAAACATTATTTTTTTGCAATCTTTTCAATTTAATATGTCTATCAGTTAAACTCTTTGTCGAACATACCTCAACTTTTAAAAATAAAATATTTTGGACTTTTTTCTGAATTTCTAATCTAAATTAATAATTTTCGAATTTGAACTTTATTTTTAAACTCAGAGTTAACTTAAAATTAAACTTTTTTGAACCTAAATAATAATTTTCGAAAAATTATCGGTTGTTTTTTCATCAGCTCACATTTTTTAATTTTATTATTAATAAATAATGGCTTTTTTATTATCATGATTTATTTATAATTTTATTCTTTTAATTTATAAATTTATTCATTACTAATTTTTCATTATTTTTTTTTTTCTTCATTTCTTTATGATTTTTGTGGTGTCATATAATTTAATTATATTTGTATGTGCTTGTATGGTCGTATTTATCGCAAATAACTTGTATCCACACACAAACATAAACAAATGCCTATGCAAATTTAAAAAAAAAACGATTGACGATTGAGCAGTAGACGCAGCGCCGACTAACGGTACTGAAAACGCGAGAATCATAAAGTTCGAAACGCTACGAAGTCTCGATCCAACAGATACGATTGTTGAATTTGATAATTCCATACAACATTCCATTTGTCGTCTAGATCATCACTCATCTTCTGCCCATCATCCAACCGTATCGACTAGCAACAGTCCAATCATTCACCACACAACACATCACGCTTCTTCTACGCCCGTGCAGATCATAACGACCTGTTCATCGCCAATCACGTCGATCAGTGACTTAAGTGGCTTAAAAACAACGTCTATTATCACGACGGTGCCATCTATTATGACTCCACCGACTTCACAGGCCAATGACCATCATCATCATCATCAACAAGCAGCAGCAGCAACAGCAACAACAAATTGAGCAATCTCATTCGCCTGATCAACATTCTCATCATCAACAGCAGCAACAACAACAACAACAGCAGCAACATCAACATCAGAATATTCCACATATTCATACGATTCATCATCCACAAACAATCACAATTCATCAGGCTCCGCCAAGAATTATTCAACATCATCAGATCATTGAGACAATAAAGACTGAAGAGGTTGATAGAGACATTAAGCCCTCAATTCATGAGTTGATGTCAGTTGGCGGTGGTAATGGAAATGGCATGGAGGTCGATGGGCAGACTAATAATAATGATAATGTGCATGGCATTGTTGTGACACCGGAAATTGCCAATATGATGGCATCAACACCTACTTCACAAATCGGTATGAGCGAGTGATTAATTAATTAAAAATTTTTTATGGTTCTTTATCACACTTACAGACCATCTCAATCATCTAAATCACCATAATTTGCAACATTCAGATACAAGCGAGGATTCGAAAATGCATTCGGAACATAATGGCAGCAATGGCAGTCTCGGTCATCATTTACAATACATCACACTCGGAAACAATATTGTGACAACATCGACAGCTGGCAATACACCGACTAGTGACTCGAAGAGCAATAATAGTGGACCCAAGACATGGACACCAAGCGATATGGAGTCAGCACTTGAAGCATTGCGTTCACACAATATGAGTCTCACAAAAGCATCTGCCACATATGGCATTCCATCAACGACTCTCTGGCAGCGTGCACATCGGTTGGGAATTGGTGAGTTATTGGTTCAAGTTTAAGTTTAACTTTAAAGTTCGTAAAGAAGGCACTTTTATCTAATCACGAAAAGTTCTTGCGAAAATAGACACACCGAAAAAGGAGGGACCGACGAAAACATGGAATGAAGATTCGCTGAATAATGCTCTTGATGCTTTACGTACGGGTACAATTTCGGCAAATAAGGCGAGCAAGGCATTTGGAATTCCTTCTTCTACGCTTTATAAGATTGCTCGACGTGAAGGAATTCGTTTGGCCGCTCCATTTAACGCTGCACCGACAAGTTGGTCAGCTGAAGATCTCGAGAAAGCTCTAGAAGGTAGGCAAAACTTGTTTGAAAAGAAGAATTTATAATGAGATTACTGTACATTTCTAGCTATACGAGCGGGTGCTGCTTCGGTTCAAAAAGCAAGCAGTGAATTTGGAATTCCTACAGGTAAATTGAAATGTTTTATAAAATTTGATTTTATCAATAATTTCATTATCGTTTCATAAGGTACACTTTACGGACGTTGCAAACGTGAAGGAATAGAATTATCGCGATCTAATCCCACGCCTTGGTCCGAGGATGCAATGATGGAAGCGCTCGAAGCCGTGCGGTATGTATCTGTTTTATAATTTTATTTACAAATTCCTCACTCGCATTGCAAATGCAAAAAAAGTTGAGGCATCGAACGACATTTTAGTATATGTTGAAATTTAAAATTCAATTATTTGATTTTAGTGTCGGTCAAATGTCCATAAATCAGGCAGCAATTCATTACAACTTACCATACTCATCACTATATGGCCGATTTAAGCGGGGCAAGTATGGTGATCCACCAAATGGCACTTCACACAATGACTCATCATCACACAATACGATTGAACACAGTCCCGAGAACTCGATAAGTAATTATACACATCATACGCTGATTGCAGAGACAAATGTGCCGCAACTGCAAGAGCAAATCATCTATCAGCAACATTACTCGCCATCGACGCAGCTCATCCATCAACAGCCGCCACAAATCTATCATCATCAGCAGATTATCTATCATCAGAGCCCACCACATCCACAGATTCTGCAAATTCATCAAATCAAAAAAGAGACCAGTTGAAATGACTCTCCATCCTCATTTCTCTTTCACTCATACATGCATTCACCACCGACGACAACAACTACCACCACAAGCACTACCAGCAACAGCAGCACGAGTACGATGACGAGTAAACGTAAAAGAAAGCATTAAAGTAGAAAAGTTTTTTATTTGATGGACATGCAATAAAGAGAAGAGAAATTGACAGCGAAAGAAAAAAGAAATCGATTTAATTAGAAGCTTGGCAGAAAAGGATGATGATAGAAATGGGCGAGGTGTAAGGGATTTTTTAGAGACTTTTAGGCTCTCATTCAGTGAAGCGATGGTTTTAATTTTAAGCTTAAGGACTGCAGTGTTCGCTCTGCACTTGTGTAAAATGATTCTCATTCAAAAACCATCGTTTTGATTGAGGAGAAGATGAAAAATGTTGTTTAAACGTTGATGATTTAAGAATAATGATGAAAAATTAAGACTAGAAAATTGTGAGAAAATTAATTTTTATTAAATGGATTTCTAAAAATTTAAATTTTGAAAAACCGTTAATTAGAAATAATTTTTTTACTAATTATTTTAAATTTAGTTCAGAAAAATTTCTCAAAATATGATTTTTATACAAAAAAAAAAATACTTTATTATGCGTACAACGTAACTTATCGTTTTCAACTTTTTTCATCTAAAATACTTTTTGATTAGTTCTTGTGGCATTTCTCACCTAAATTTAGTAATCTTTAAAAAATTAATGATTAAGATGATTTTTTACAATAAATAATGATTATTAGTTATTATCAGATTTATTTCTTAAATTGTTTCTCTATAAGAGAAGTTGAAACTGTTGGCAATGGCTACAAAAAAGCTGAAAAAAAGAAATTTAGAAAATTAATTTAAAAATTTGTCGAATAACTTTGTAATGAAAAATATTGATTAATGTCCTGAGCAACTACTGCAACAACACTTTATTTTTAAACATTTTTTAAAAATGTTAAAATAGTGAGGAAGAATTTTTAAAGAAAAATCTCATTTGAAATTAACTGAGATCTGTTGAGAATTTGTTTGAAATTGAAATTTAATTCTTCTCTCAAAAATTTTATTCTACATATTTTTATAATTTTTATATTCAGGGGCATAAGAAATTTTAATTAATTATGCAAGCATCAAACTCATCAAAACTTAGTTTTTAGTGCAATTATTTCATTATATCATTATATTTCATCTTATTTTCTAATTCTTAATGATTATGATTTAACGATCTTCCAGTAATATGAGAGATAAAAGATGCATAGATTTTATTATTATACTTGATTTTTACTTATCAAAAATATGCGCTTTTTTGATATTTTTTCGTCTCAATAATTTTTTACAATTGATTTTAGAATTTTAGTTTATTATTCTGAAAAAATAAAGAAAGTTAAAGAAATCTGTATGGTGATTCAAACTTACTTCTTAATTATTTAAAAAAAAATTTTACTGTTCGTCCATTGAAATTTTAAGAAACTTTTTAAAAAGGGTCGTTTTTATTTAGTGTCATCATTTTCTAATTTCTACTGAGATGTCGGATATGAATAAGATAAAATATTGTAGAAATTGATTGAGAAAAGAAAAATCGTTTAGATATAAGAGGAATCATGCTTAACATATAGAAAAAAAACAAGCATTAAAAATTTATTGTACAAAAATATTATTGACGATCAATATCAATAAAAACATAAATATAAAATCAGATAAAAATATTCAAAAAAAAATAGTTTATTATTTCATGTTTTCGTTCTTTCAGAATGATTTATTGAAACTTTTTTAAAGCTTTAAAAGTGAACAGAAAAAATTGTATTGTAACGGCATTGAAAAATTCAAACAGTTTTTGCGATTCGCAATTTCTCAGTTTCATTATTTCAATTTAAAGGTGCAGCTTGCGTGCCTGCTTGTTTTTAACGTATTTCTGTATTTCTGTTTTAAAAAAATTTAAAATTTTGTGATATAAATATATTCTACATCATTTTCTATATAAAAAACATGGAGTCACTTTAAAAAAAGGCAAGAAAAATTCTTATAATTCATCAAAAATACACTTTGGTCTCTATTTAAAAATGATATAATTACCGAAATAGCAGCAAGCCTTAATTACTCAACGCATATCTTATCTTATCTACAAAATTCTCAATTTCATACCAGAGCTCCCATAACATTGGCATTTAATTCCACACTTTTAGATTGTTGTGATAGGTCAATGTCAATGCTTATAAATGACTCAATGTTTATTTACAGAATGATAAAATGACTCCACAAGTTCTCGGCCGTTTACTTAAAATTGAAAAACGTTTTTCTGACTTGGAAAGTCATCCATCAAAGCCACTTTTAAGCTATTCACCTGAAAGAAGCATTATCTCACTGAAATATATCAAAAACATTCTCTTAATTTTCTACGAAATTGGCATTTTTGGTGAGAGTGAATTTGTAAAAAATCCACCTGAAAATATCAGTAATAAAATTGTTCAATCGAGAACAAAAATCATCGAATTTATCACAAAGAATATTAATTGGTTTTCCAACAATATTCCTGTATACGCAAGGAAAGAAATTGATTTTATTGATTTATCATCGAAAGAAGCAGTTTATCGTGTTCGTTCTGGTATTGAATTTTTACTGACAGATTTTCAAGGAATTTCATCTGAATTTGACGATACTTTGAAGCTTCTTAAAGAGCTTTCTTCAGTTGAGGACGAATTTGATGCAATTTTGAATCATTGGATAGAAAGTGGATTGCATTACCCGCTTAAGGAAGGCGATATTCCAAAAAATTTACCAAAATCGCATTGGTGGTGGCATAAAGCACTTTATAATTAAACAAAATGGAAATTGAAAAAGATAAATGGATTACAGTAGCACATGAAAACATTGCTCGTTATATGGATCGTGGTGGAGAAGATCAAGGAGATGTTGCAGAACTTCTTGAAGACACACAGTTGCTCAATACTATTGGAATTGCTTTAAATGTTCATTTTAGCGATCCAACAACATGGACAGAAGAAGAACTTGAACAAGCAGAAGACGGTCGACTGTGTTTTTTCAAAGATGAATCGAGGAAAGCAATTGACATTGTTGTGAATAAAATAATTGAAGAATGCAAAGGAAGTGAACGAAATTACATTACTGTTTTACCAATTCAGCTTTATTCAGAAGGAAAACTTTATTCCCTCTCGATTTTTCGTTTTCGTGCACGCGTTGACAAGAGATGGAAATTTATCGATAACGTAGGAAGAGTTTACACATCATTTGACGATTGGAAACAGAACAATGTATTACCGCCAGGAAAAATGTTGTACCCACTTGACGGTCATTTACAAAGAAACTCTTGTGGTTATGTCCAAACACGTTGCAAAAACACGCCATTTGGTTCAAGCACATCAAAATTAATGAAGTCAGCTGACTTAGGCACAGGATTACTTGGCATTGCTGGAGCTGTTGGAACTTTATTTCTTTCGGGTGGTGCAGCATTACCTTTTGTTGTTGCTGGTGTCGGAAGTGCAATTTATACAACAGTCAGGAGTTCTTATCATCTTATTGATAGAGGAACGCATGGTCAAACTTTAAATCCATTTGAGAATCATGAGAATTTTAGTCTTTGGCTAGGAATTGGCGCAAATTTAATTTCATTTGGTGCAATGGGTGCAACAGTTCGTTTATCAACGCTTGCTTTTCAAGGAAAGAATGTCACACAAGGTTTTAAACTTTTAGTCAACTTAATCAATGGAACAAGCTTGACGGTGAATTCAGTGGCTGTTGCAAACTCTCTAGCTTATATGGCAATTCATTTTGAAGATATGACACCAGTTGATGTACTCATGCAAGTCGCATCAGTTGCTTTTTGGGCTAAATCAATTTTCTCGTATAAACCAGCTGCAAAAATGGTCAAAGAAATTCACAATCAAGTACTTCAAAGCTATTCTACTGCACTTGCTAAAGGAGAGGCTGAAAGTTTTAATAAATTCAGACACAAATTTAATAACGATAGGCAGCTGGTAAAATTTTATTTTCGTTATCTAAAACAAGGTCTCGATCCAGCACAAGTGTCTGATGTGTTGGTAGAAGTTTATCAAATGGGCGCAAGTTCAAAGTTTTTTACGGTTGATCCAGCACAAATGAGTGTTTGCATTAACGGTCACACGTTCACAATGGAATTTCTCATGTGCATTAAGTCATGCAATCGACAGATTGTCTTTAGTGTGTTGTCTCAACTGAAAGATGAAGAAACTGAAGTTTTTAATAAATTGAGAGGACAAATTCAAGATGACATTGCTTTATTTTATTTAATTGCTGAAGTTAGCAAAGAATTTAATTTAAAAGCAGAAGAATCAACACAAGGATTAATAACTTTTTGGCGATCCATTGAAAATTTGAGAAAAGCAAAATCACCATTGACAATTAAACTTAATAAAGATGGATCGATAACTATTGGAAATGGTCACACATTTAGTTTATTGGAAATTGTAAAATTTTCATCAGATGAATGCATTTTGGAAGTCATAAATAAACTTTTAAAACTTAATCACGAAGATTCAATTCGATTTAATCACATTCGATTGGTTTTCGATGATGACTATGAGCTTTTCAAATGGATTGCTGATGCTGATAAAATAACTAGTGAAAGTTTCATTGAAGCCTTGCTTGAACTTAAATCGAATGAACTTGAAGATTTGGATGTTTTTGAATTTGCATCTTTGGAAAAAAATTCAATTGATGAGTGTGGAATTATGAAAATAAATAATATTAATTTAAGCATTTTTTTCCTTGCACAAATGGAAACGAAACTGTTGAATGAAACAATTATGATGGTTCGATATTCAGAAGTAGAAAACGACATTTTAAAAGGCTTTCATGAAAGAATTGGTCATTATAGAATAACAAGTGAATTTGATAGAATGAAAGCAAAAGAGTGGTTTGAAAAACTCACAAAAGACCACACTCGAATAATTGCTCGATTCAATAACTTTCGTCCACATGAACTGTCACATTTGCATCGCATAAAATCAATTTTAGGCCGTTATGAGTTCATAACACAACAAGCAATCATTGACTTTGCTTTTACACTTGCACCAAAAAATATTCTTGAGCTTATCAATTGCTGTCATTTTACATGCACATGGATGGACAATTCGATGGAAAAGTTTTCAGTTGATGCTTTTAGATGTGAGAAATCAAAGAGTGTATTTAAGAGCATTCGAATGTGGAGAGGTAAAATAAATTATAAAATCTTCTCTAGAGATAGACACTTAATTTGCGAAATATTATAAATTATTAGAAGGAAGATATTATTAAAGCCTTTTGAAATTGATATCTAAAGTTTATACAACTGTTCATGACTAACCAAAAATATGTTATTCTATCTGTTCATATGTTTTTAGCAGAATTCGAAACCGTTTTTCGTCTAACTTTTGGTCAATTCAAAAGAAAATAAAACACTAATCGACTAAATTTTAGCTGTTTTTCTAGTTGAAATTTTAATCGACTAAAATTTAGTTAAAATTTAGCAAATAATTTTTATCGGCTAAATGTTAGTTGATTCTTAGTCGATCATCATAACCGACTAAATATTAGTTAGTTGACTTTTACCGAATAAATCAGTTTTAGTCGAAAAATTTAACTTTAGTCGATTAAATTGAATTTTAGTTGGTTAAAGTCGACTAATTTTTTTGGTTAGAAACATCGACCAAAAAAACAACCGAAATAAACGAAAAAAGTAACATACTTTTGGTTACTTGAAATTTATTTAAAGTTTAATTTGATTGATATTTTAATTATCTATAAAATCTTGCCTCTTTATCAAAATCAAAGAGAAGAAACTATCCAGATATCTGAAAATTATCTCTGAAAAAATATCTTTTAAAGTCAACTTGATTTAATTTAAAATTACCAGTGCTATAAAAATGGGTGTCTTTTTACCTAAATTTCATTTACATTATAATTTTACAATCTCAAAAATTCTTTTATTGTACAACTTTTTTTTTAAACATCATTTAATTTAAAAATTCTTTTTTTTACTAATCTTTATTGCAGAACAAAAATTACTCAATGAGTTTAAAACAAATGCAAAAGCAATAAAATTAGAATATGCAAAGCTTAAAATGATTGTCACCATTCGAAATCGAATGTTTGATTCAAAGCCACTCACTGTTAAAGATTCATTATCGGATAAAGATCTTATTAAGGCTATTGTAGCAAAAATTCGCTTCCCTGAGCAACTCAAATTTAACTCTGACACCAGAGCAATTGCACAAATTTATAGACGTTCAAAGAGTGATATGAGGAAATTTGTTGATCGAGCAAATGCAGTTGTACGAGATCCAAAATCAAAAGCTGTTGTTTGTCGTGGCCAAGAAGGAATTGTTCGATTCATTGAATTTATGAATGCTGATGGAAAGGTTGAAGTGATTGAGAAATTTGGTGAATTATTTTTGAATTTTTTTATCGAGTATGATAATAAATAATTGAATAGACACGAATGCAATTAGCTTTGATTGAAAACTTAAGAGCTGAAAAGTGTTTTCTGTCAGTTGAGTTTTAGATTTCAGCCATGCGGTTGTTGATTTTTTTGTTTTCATTAGTCACTGGACAAGGAGAATATTTTACGTCATATGAATATATTGCATCTCTTTCAAGTTGCAATATTTTCATGCAAATGGTAGTTGCCATCAATGTAAACTATTTTGCTGATCAATTTTCATTAACTATAATTGACCCATCTGAAGATTCAGCTGCAAACGCTTTCAAATGCGTTGGAGGGAATACATTCCGTCCAATAAGTGTTTTTGATGACATTCTGCAAATTGATTTAGGCGATGAAACAGATTCATCGAGTGTTTCTTCCTATGCATTGACCAATGGCATGTTTGTCAAATCAGGATATGATGATGCACTTGGAATTTTAAAAATCATCGCTAGTCATAATCCAAGGTCAAAAGTTTTGATAAATGTTCTCGATGGAGAAATTGATGACTCGAAGGAAGTTTTAAAAAGTGCATTTGATGAGTTGAAGATGTTGAATGTTGCAGTTATTATGATAACACAAAGTGATGATGGAAGAGCAGTAGTTAATTTAATTTTATACAATCCTTTTTGCGGAAATAAAGATAAACGTCAACCAGAATTTCTCGTGCTTGAATTTGATCCAATTATTGCAGAAGAAAATTTTGAAAAAATGAGAAATTTTATGGAAAATCGACTAACAAATCTACAAGAGTATCCTTTGCGTGTTAACCTTTTTGAATTTCCTATGGTTTCAAAGGCAATATATGACGATAATAATCAAATTAGTCATTACTCATATGTTAATGGTGAGATCATTCAAATTATTGGAAAGAAAATGAATTTCACAATAATTTATGTGGCCTCAAATGATGGCGTAAATTATGGATTTCAGTTAGAAGATGGAAATTTTACTGGCGCTTTGGGACTGTTGGAATACGATGAAATTGATTTAGCAGGAAATCCACGATTAATTGCAAATTACAACACTAAAAAATCTTTATTTTTGCAGCCAATTATGATGATGCGACTTTCATTTATTATCAAGAAACGAAAAACTTTTAAATTGTTAATAATTTTCATTTACAGTCAATATGATGAAATTTCTACAATTATTGGTATTTTTCTTACTCTTTCTTTTCCATTAATATATGCTTTAGTTGTAAAAATTGAGAGAAAAATTATCAATAAGCATATTCCAAAGAAATATCATATAAAAAAGTCATCGATGATTAAATCAATGCTTTATATTTTTGCATTACACACAAATGTTTCAATGAGTCATTCACATGGAAAAGCTACAAGAATTACTGTCGGAATAATGTTATTTTATGCTCTTGTTGTTTCATCACTTTATCAATCATCAATTACTAAAAATTTAAACACAAATAAGGTGAGAATTATCAAAATCGATAAAATTATGTAATTTTAAAAATTTATCATTAGGTGATAGGAAAAATAACAACTATTGATGAACTAATTGCAAATAATTTCAAAGTCGCCATGCCACCAGATATAACTGCAATATTTCGCGATAAAGACAGCTTAAATAAAGTAAGCACTTTGATAAGAAAATCAGGGCAGTCTTTTGAAGATATAAAATTGCCGCATGAACATTTTCATGAGCTGCTGAGCAAAGACGAAAAATTCGCATATCTTTGGTCCGATCTCTATGTTGACAATTACCTCAATCAATTTTATGATCCATCAACGGGTGAAAATATCTTTGAAAACGTCCCGGAAATTGCTTACGAATTTTACATTTCACTTATGGCACCAAAAAGCTCGCCATTTATAGAAAAATTTAATGAAATTCTCATGCGATTCGTTGAAACTGGAATTATTGACCATCACACAAGCAAAGCAAAAATGGATGATGACAGTATTTGGATTAAGCGAATTTTCAAAGGAGAAACACCTAAGGTTCCCGATAAAGCCATAAAACTTAACGAGTTGGAGTTATTATTTAAGATTTATTTGAGCCTAATTGGAATCAGCTTTATAGTGTTTCTCCTCGAAATTCTTATCTGGTGGCCATCAAATAAAAAGCATAATCGAGTGCCGCGGATGTAAACAAGTAATTGCAAAAATTTCATATGAAAAAGATAAAATTGTTTGCTTTTCTCAATTACATTTTGTGAATCACCTACTTGATATTTTTATTATAAATATCGAACAGAAATGAAATGAAAAATATAGTTTTAAATTGATAGTGAAACAATTGACAATGAAAACAATTTTGGTGGCTTTTATCATTGCATTATATTGCGAATTTTCTTATTCTCAAGAAATCACTTTAGAGTGTAAATTTCTCAATACAAGAATCACTGATTCATCAACTTATGGTTATTTGTGTATGCTTTCAAAGCAACAAATCAGTACGAATGCAAGCTCAATTAAATTCACTGGAAATCACATGAGTGGAAAGACAGATGCAAGTGTTGTAGGATTTCTCATTACTGATTGTAATATGCCAAGTTTCAATGCTGTTTTAATGGATGCTGTGTATTTAAGATTTCCAAATATCAAATATATTGAAGTGTTTGCAAGTAATGTACAAGAAATTGTGCCAGGTTCATTTAATTGCAGTGAACTTTCTGAAAAAATAAAAAAAGTGCATTTTCTTTTCAACAACATCAGATCGCTTGGTGATGATGCGTTTAGCGGATTGACGGGTGTAGACAATTTTCGTTTTGTAAGCAATCAATTAGAAACAGTTGCTGAGGGTGCATTTAAAGGGATGAAAAGTGTTACAAGATTCGATTTGCAGTACAATTACATCAAAGTACTCCCGAAGAACGTGTTTCAATCAATGTTTATGGTTGGTACAATTGACATCAGCAATAATCAAATTGAAGTGCTTGATGGAGAAATTCTTGATAGCAATGAAATGTTGCAGTATATTTATATAAGCTACAATCAAATAAAAGCAATTGGAAGGAAATTTCTGGCTGGATTATACCAATTTAATGACATTAGTGCTTACAATAATATTTGCGTGTCAAATACTTTTAGATATCGTGAAGCAGCAATGAGAGGTTTGGAAAAATGCTTTGATAATTATGAAATTCTGTATCCACAAAATGTACTTTGAACACAATAAAATTAACTGTTCTAATAGGTTGAAGATATTTTACCAAATGGGTGATTCTATAATTTTTTTGTCGTATTTCCTCGTTAAACTAAAATTACTCGTTTATTTCTTGCTGTATTTTGTATATATCTATTAATTACAAGCTCATTAAGAGCTTGAAACTCAACACTATTGAATTTTATTTTGAACAAGTGTCAAACTGTCATGCTCGAAATGATATGAAAATCAAATAACAGAATCATAAAAAAATTACAACATTAATTTTAATAATTCTGCTACTACAATATAGGTTTTTATTTGTTCTATCAATGAGTTATTACTTGAAAAACATTAAATATCTTTAAAGTCTTGTCTTCAATTCTACAGAAATTTTTGAGCGTGACAGTGTGACGTTCAAAATGTAAACAAAAGCAATTTTCTTATTTTCCTCATTTATTTATTATTCAAAATGCTTTTAATAAATAAAGAATTCTTTTTAAAAGCCACTACTAGTTAACTGAGCTTTCGTAGCTCAGTTTAAATTAAATTAAATTAAAGTAAATTAAAAATTGCAATAAAAATTTCAAAATTTTTCAAAAAATTCAACATTTTTATAAAATTATCGAAGTTATTGATTTTAAAGATTTCTAATAGATGAACAGGGGGATAGACACGGTGGCAAAATGTTTGCCACTTTTGCCACTTTTCATACAAAAATTTGCCACTTTTGCCACTTTTTGCACGTTATTTTCAAAAAAATTTTTCCCGTTAAAAAAAGTGGCAAAAAATTTGCCACTTTTCTAATAAATTTTTGCCACTTTTTGCCACTTTGCCACCGTGTCTATCCCCCTGTAGATGAAGATATTTAAAAATAAATTAACTATAATCTTACAAAACCTATTACTTCCAAATTTTTTCACTAGATGGAGTTGTAAAACTTATGAAATTTAAAGTTGACAAATTTAAAATTGTTTCATAGATGGCGCTACAATAAGTAAATAACAAAATTTTCATATGATGCTAAATTCAAAAATATCTTTTAGATGGCGCTGGCTTAAACACATTAAAATTTTCTTAAGTTAATAATTTTTAGATGTATTCACTAGAGGGTGCTACCAAAAGTTTATAAGCTTAAAACTTTTATATGTTTAAATTTTTCACTAGATACCACTAAATACTACTTAAAAGTTTATTAAATTAATGTTTTCTAGGATTCGGCAGCATGTACTTTTAAACAAAAAAATGATAAAAAAAGTGTGCACATAGTTCTTCTTCTTAGACACATGTTACCAAACTTTAATATTTTCTTAAATTGTTATATTAAAATTTATACACTAGATAGTGCTATTTAAAAATTTGTAGATTTAAACCTTGGTAGTCCAGATCGAAAAAGTGGCGGCAAAAAAATTGAAAATTTGAAAAACTAATATGAATTTTTTATGTGTTAGAGCATAAAGCTGAATCATTTGATAGAACAAAAAGGCGAAGGAGATTTTTTCTTTAGAGTTAAACAAGAACTGATTATAATCGGGAAAATCTTTGGTCTTTTATACTACAAAAGCTCATTGAACTTTAACAATTTTAAGTTAATGAACAAATAAATCTTAAAGTAAGGTTTAAAGAACTAGAATATTGCATAGATTAATTAAAATATTTAACGGTTTTATGCTTCGATACTGTGTTTTCACATCCTTTCGAAAAAAAAAAATTAAATTTCTTTAAGTTTAAGATAGTGTTATAAACAACTAAATCGATACAGAAGATAGAAAATGAAACAATAAGAAGTCTTTCTTTCTGTTTAAATGTTATTTCTTCAAACATCAACAATTTTTTAAAAATCAAATCAATTTGTTGTGATTTTCAGTGTTTTTGTTTTAAGATTTTTATTCACTCATTTCATGTTCCTTTAAAAAGAATACAATTCTTTAATTTTCTGGTTGTGAAGAAATATGGAAAGCATATTTGCACATTCTCAGAATATCGAAATCTTTATATAGAGAAGATATAAATCTTGGTAGTTTCACTCGAAATTCTAGCCGTTGGATTTTTTTTATTTAAAATGTGTTTTCATACCTCTTTTTGAAAAAATTTTGTATTTTCAAAAATTATTTTTTGAATTAAAAACAAAATAATTCAAGTTTTAACATGAAGTAATGTAAAATAATGCCTGTATTAGTTTATTAATAACTTCTTTTATGTCAAGAAACATTATTATTATTTAAAAGATGTTATTAAAATTTTTTATTAACAAACTTTTTGAAGTTTGAATATTTTCGAATAATTATAGTTGTAGGCTAACGGGCTTTTTTAAAAACCCGTAATGGTCGAGTGAAATTACCAAGATAAAATAATTAAAAATTTGAAACATAATAAATTAAAGCTTTAATACTTTATTTCTGTTTTTATTTTTTGCTAAATCTTTTTGCGTATCATCTGATTATACAGTATAGTATATGTGTCATAAACATACAAGGGCATAAAAAATGTCATTGTTAATTTAAAAACGCACTTCAACTAGTCACTTTTTAGATAGAAAGCGAGCAACTGAATAAAGTGAGGAAAAGGTTAAGTGAATGCGAATCCTCCATCATGCTCGAGAGTTTGAGGGATTGAATCTGAAAAGGGTCACAAAAAAGTTATCTAGCTGCTTTATTTAAATTTTTTTGCTCGGCTGTTTATTTCAATATTTTATGCTGATTAAATATTAAAGTGGTTTCTCATGTGTGTTTAATGTCAATGTTTTGCATTGTTAGATCCTTTTTTCTGGATTCTTAGGCTTAAGAATTCTTTAGATTTTTAAAGCGCAAGTTATTTTAATAGAATGCTAAAAATATTTTGATGTTGAAAAACTTTACATTTTCAAATGATAATTTAAAATTAATGAATTTCTTTAAAGCAAGCAAGCAATGCTATTAAAAAGAAAATTTTTTAATTATCTAAAATTGAAAATAATTTTTTCCAACTGCTTTTGATTCATTTAATTTAGGTAAATCGATCAAATTTATTTAACTTCACTCTTAATAGAAATTAGCGTCTTTAAATTCATTCAAAAATCACTTACAGTCCGCAGGTGTCTTTGTCTTTGTTCGTCAGATTTCTTTATCACACACTTTCTTGATTTATGCTCTTTTACGTGATGAATTTTTTTTTCTTTCCTCTTCAACTCTATCTCAATGTAAAAAGTGATTTATGATGTATTTTCTCACTAATATTTGTTTGCAAATATGACACATTCACTGAACGCCTTTGCGTTAAAAGAGAAGTGGGATAGAAAATGATTGTGTGTTCTGTTATTCACGTTGTCGGATGTAGTGACAATTTTTATTATTTGGATACAATAGCAGCAGCGCAACCAAATGTTACATAAAAGCCTATTTTCTTGTCTCAATTCACTTTTCATTTTAAATTTCCTTTGGGACACCGCCACCTACTTACTCATTTATCATAGCAGCAAAGAAACACATAGCAGTAAAGTGAATTGTACTCACATAGTGACAATGAATAATCTCTTACGAAAGCGTAATGGTCCCAAATGGATTTGCCTTTTTTTCTTCATCAGATTTACAATTCCATCATAATTAATATTACTATGGGTAATAGATCTTCTATGCTTGACAAAGTATGCGCAATTATAAAACCAGAGCAATTGAATGAAATTTTATTAAAAAGAAGAAAAGAGAACAAGGAGAAATATATTTTATAATTGGCATAAAGTTTTTACGTTTTGTCCCTATAAAAGCAAATTTATAAGCGCTATAGAGAAATTTTGTAAGTTTTATTAATCTTTTAAGACGTTTATAAAAAATTTTATAGCATTTAAAATTTTTATTTTTAGCGCTTGTAAATTTCATTTTATAGGGACAAATGGAAAAAAAAAACTTTATGTCAATTATAATATATTTTTTTCCGTGAACACTCAACAGGCTCCAATCATTGCAAGAAAGAGACATTGCGTTATTATGGCTTCCATCATCTTCAGTGTCGAATTA
Organism: Polypedilum pembai; assembly: GCA_014622435.1. Taxonomy (NCBI): domain Eukaryota; kingdom Metazoa; phylum Arthropoda; class Insecta; order Diptera; family Chironomidae; genus Polypedilum; species Polypedilum pembai. The sequence continues at coordinate 35,875 of JACWBX010003161.1, forward strand.
AAATGACAGGAAAAAAATTTATACTGTGAGAAGAAGCAATACAAAAGAAGTTTGAAAGAGCATCGTGGAAAAGTTATTCACTGAAATTGGTGTTGGTTGCGGAAGAAAAGAATGTGAAAAAAGTAAATTGAAAGCATCCACTCCATCATTTTCATTCAGTTACAGTACACGGCTCACTTTGCAGTCACTTCATGATTTTTTGCGTCTTTAAGATTCGTTTTTAATTAAACTTGATGGATGCTGTTTCTTGATTTCGAGTTACATTATGAAAAGTGTTGTTGGTAAATTGAAAAACTTTTTCTTCATCGCCTTCTCTCTTTGTCAATGATTTGTGATAATATCATTTCTTATTTTTATCATTATTTATCATTTTTATCAAAGCGATAACTTGATTTTAGTAGAAAAGAGATAAAATTTCTTTTATAAAATAAAAACAATAAAATTAATTGAATCAAATCTGGTAAACCAGAAAAAAGAGACGCTTCGCATTTCCAGAAATGCAGAAATATTTATAGTCAGAGTACATTATTAATATATAAAAGAGGGTCAAATTAGGCATCACAAAAAATGTACAACCATTTTCAATTTGTTCTTTTTAATAAATTTGCAAATTGCAATTGAAAAAAATTTTCAAGCGTAGTTGCACAATACCGAAAAATTTTAAAATTTTCATAATTCCTTGATGGTTTTTTTGTTCTAAAAAAATAAATGGAAGCAAACTTCTTCAACTCTTTTTGAAATTTATTTCATTCTTTAAATAAATAAAAAAAGTTTCTTCAAGCGATATCATCAACATTTAGGAAAAAAATTCTCTTTGATGAATTTTAATTAAAGAAAAATTTTGCAAGAAGAAACTTTTGAAAAAAGTAAATGGACAATACGCTTTTATAACACTAATTGCTGAAATTTTATCACAAGTATCAATTTCTAAAAGAAAAGAGAAGAAAAATTTGTTCCTTTGCCATTAATTGTATCAACTTCCGACAATTCAAAAAGATCAAAAAGCAATTAATCAGCCGAGAAAAAGTTTCATTCTCAAATTACTAATTTTGCTAATGACAAAAACTTAATTAAAGTGTCAATAAAAGGCTCAATGTGTCAAAATTAAGGAGACAATGTTGAAATTTATTGAAGTTTTAAGAAAGTCAGTTTATTATTCATAGAATAGCTTTTATGGTTTTTAAAATGTAAAGTAGTGTTCATTTTTCTTTTGAAAATTTCATTCATGCTTATTGAAATCCTGGGAGGCCAAACAGGATTTTTTTCCGTTAAATTTTTTGAAATTTGAATTGAAATTTTTGCAATTTCCCCTAAAAAATTCGAAAATCTTCGAAAATTTTAAAAAATTTATGTATCCGTTACGAAAAAAGCATTTTTATTCCCACATTTAGGCATAAATTGAAATAAATATCAATGGATTAAGGTTCAAAAAGAATAAAAAACATTGATTCAATCAATATTTATCTAAATGAAGACAAATAATTTCGATTAATTAAAGATTTTGAATCTGTTTGCATGATTTGCGTGTTTTTAA
>JACWBX010003162.1:11707-25045 GCA_014622435.1 Polypedilum pembai
TTACTTTTGAGATTTTATGATTCAAATTTATTAAATTTAATAAACAATTTTTCGATATTTAATCATTCAAATCATAAATATGGTGAATTTTATTGACCATTTGACTAAAACTTTTGAAAAATCGCAATTTTTTATAGTCGGACTATTTCAACGACTATAACAACTCCGGTTATAAATAAATTTTAACTTTAACTTGATATTAAATTTTACTAAAAAAACTTTCAACACAATGAATACAATAAATTCATACAGAAATTCAACGAAAAAGAACTTTTCTATAAAGACTTTCTAAGAAGAAAAACTATTAGTACACTGTTAAACAATTACGCTAAAAAGGTAATTAAAGAATGTCAATCTACGTGGTTTTTAATCTCAACGTTTTACGCAAATCGATAACTAACAAGTTGGAAACGAGCATCAATTACTTTTTTTACATCACAGAGTGGAGCGTAATGAATGTCAGACAGTTGTAGGCGAGATGTTTTCATTTATATAAATATTTTTCCTCCTCTTTCTCTCTCTCTCTCTCTCTTTCTAGTCACGCTCATTCAAACATAATTTTCGTTTTCATCTAACGCCCGACCGTGAAAATATTAGTGAGAGAAAAAAGAGAACAAAAAATTTTTCTCAAAAAGTAAGTAAATGAGGTTAAGTAATATTTAAAGTATTAAGCAATTGAAATAGTGTATATAGTGAAAAAAGTGAATCACTATTCCATTTGCATCGTTTCACGCCAAATGTTTATAAATGAATATGGCTTTTAGTCTCCCTCTCTCTCTCTCTTTCGCTTGCTCGGTTAAATTGATGACTAAGTCAAAATGTAAACATTTGCAATGCGGTAATATGTGTGTGGAAATTCAAATATGAAAATTTTTGTTTATTATAGTTTTTTGAAAATGTATGGCAAACAACAGGTCTTATTGACAATCAATCTTCTTCATATCGCAGTCAAAATCATGTCGCTTACAACAAAAAAGCTATTCGAGACAGAAGTGTTTGCCATAAATTTGTTCATGCTAAATTTGTCGTCCTAAACTTATTGTTTGCATAACCAATCGTCTGTTTTATGAGGCCACAGCAGCATATTCTTCGTTTTTCTATAGCTATTTATTCAGACAAACAAATCAAGAATAAATCAATCTGATTCATGTTTTTTTTTCTCAGTATTACATCGCGCCTGTTCCGACATAACTTTGTTGTATATTTTAATGTTCTCCCTCCAAACATACAAACTTTTTTCTGCTCTTTATTTTTCGCTTACAATGTCATAAAAAAGACATTAAAAGCGCTTCACAACGCAACGCATTAAGTTTTTATTTGGACATGTGTTTTCATCTTACACAAAAATTCTCTCTTTTTTATCTCGTTTTGCTGTTCTCGAGCATGTACGTAGATAAATGTGTGTATAACTGACCATCGAATCGAGAGTTATGCAATTTGAGTTTTATTTTCATCCTCATTGCTTTCTCCCAATAGCCAGAGATAGAGAAAAAAATTTCTATCGTTCTGTTCGATAATTGCTCTATAAATTCATTCACTACGGTCGATTCATTCACGTAACAATATTATATCAGAAGAACTTTTTTGACCATGTCGTCATTAGACTATGTTTAGGACACAGACAGCAAAAAAATTTAAATGGATGATGACAAACGAAATGGCAGAAATATACGATATTGAAAATGTGATGAGTTTTCGAATATGTTCAACGATGATGTTGATGATGAGAAAGAAAAAAAGTTTTTTTTGCACAATTTGTGAATGAATTTACAGATGGAAATTCAGAATTTAATTTGCTCTTTTGTGAATTACGTAAAAGGAAGAGTTCAAAGCGAGAGATAGAAAGAGAAATTTTCTTTTATTGAACTTATAGGTTGTTGAAATTGATGATAGCAACAAAAATGGTTGAGCTGGCATTCAATTTATTTCATTTAAATAGATTTTGTATATAGGAATTTATTTGTAGATGCAATTTTTGTCTATTCATAATACTACCTTTTACAAAGAATATTTGAGAGAAAATTTCTTTTGACTCTTTGCTATCAATGATTGAAATATTTCTATTTATATTTTAAACCTAGAGATTTCAATAGAACCGTTATTTCTTTAACTTAAAAATCTCTCAGCTTAAAATTTTGTTTACATTTAGGTTTAAGAGCAATACACTGGGGTGATGGATTCGCCCGTTTTCCACTTGTCACACAACTTTTTCAGTTGTTTCGCAACATTTTGTTATGCAACATTGAACTAAAATTTTCGAATTCTTATTTTGCACGAATTTAGTCTTGAAAACGATATTTAAGTATTGATAAAGCATTATTATACATTAAATTTCGTGGATAAACCAATTATAATCAGATTCTATGCAGAAATAAGTAATTTTTTGTTTGTAAACAAATTTCGGTTTCGCTCCATTCGCCTTTTGTCCCAGTATCCAACCCCTTGGAGCAATATCTTGAAAACGACAGTTAAAATTAAACTAAAAGTTTTAATAAAATTGATAGTGAGATACACATTTTTGTTCTAAAATGTTGGTAATTTATTCAATCAGGTTTAAAAAAGTGTAAATTAAGTTTTTTAAATCTATTTTTATTTTTTTAATCAATTTTCTTGTCGTTAATGAATTTTTAGCCTTTTAAATAATAACTTTTCATCAACTTGTTTTGAAACAAGCAAACAAAACTGAAACAAATTTATTTGTTTTATTTTTTCAAAAATATTCTCAAAGAAGTAAAAACAAGTAGATCAATCTCGACGCCCTGCTAGTCGAAGATTATAGCGCATTTTTGCCTTGGCAGATCAGAATGTTTGGCGACATATTTCAAATTTTTTCGCCTAACACTTGTTGGTGACAAGTTTGTCAATAATGTTGTTATTCAGAATGCAACAAGATTGATACTAAAAAATTTGGTGCTATTTTGATTTATGCTTTGAAACATTTTAAACCATATGTTTTATATTTATAAATAAGGATTTTTTGAAGATCATGCTCTAGTGCCTGAAGTACATGGACTAGGGTATCATGTCTAAAAAATCACTTCTGACATGTTTTCTTTATGTTTCATGACATTAGGCAGCTTTTTGTTCAACATCGTGCTGTATCACCATGTACTGCCATTGACTGGCATTCACTGACTCGGATCCAAAATGTTTTATTTTCATTGTATTCTACACTTCAAGACCTTTCCAACGATATGCTATACTTGTATGTTTGAAAAATTTCGAAATTTTCGAAATTCATGCCCTTGTGCCTGGAGTGCATGGCCTATGCCATGATTTATGAAAATTTTTCAAAATTTGTTTTCTTTGCGTTTTATGCAATTTTGAAAGTTTTACGCGAAAAAATTTTTTCATCTAAGATCATGGCCCACCGTCATGTACCGGCATGATCTCTTAAAAATCTCTTTTGATGGCTTACCTACACGTTGAGACCTTTCCAAAAAGCCCTCGATCACCTTTCTACGACTTTCCGTTGTCGAGTTATGACTGTCACACCCAGCCAGCCAGCCAGCCAGCCAGCGATAGTGGACCTATAAGCGTATTTTTTTGCAAAAATGCGCTAAAAAATTTTGCAAAAAAGCGAATAATCCTTCATTCAAGTAGAATTATCAAGAAATACTTTTCTTCCTCTTCATCATAATTAATAATTTTAAAACCAATTTACGAGGTAATCAACAGTTAGTTAGTAACTTAATTAAGAATTTTATTTGTCTGCTTTGGGCTTAATTCTCGAGGCTAAGTCGTTTCAATATGTGATTCAGATACAATTTTTATTATATAGAATTACTTACATGAGATAAAGCTTAAATATTGATGACATTTTGAGCTTGCACAAAATAGCAATTTTATTGCACTACTCTTATCTTCATCAATATTAAATTACATGAATATTTCATCAATACAAAAGTAAGCTGCGAGAAGCTCAATACGATTTTGATTGATTTTTTAAAGTGTTTCATCAACGTGATATCGATACTTTTAGAAATCGTTACTCTTCTTTATTGTTTAATATGTAATCTTTAAAGCCCTTTGACCTTTTAAATCAAATCTAATAAATAGAAGGATAAAAAGATGTCTGAAGTTCCATACACAATGCTACATGCAATATGTCAATCATTAATTATGTTAATCTTTAGTTTTTTACAGAATATTATTAAAATTTATAAAGAAATAGACATGCTGCATAAATCTATTAATGAGCATCTTGTTAGGTGTGAAATATTCTCTGTGATAGCAATTTGTACTTAGTTCCATGATAAATCAAAAATTAATATTTTCGTTGTTGTCATTTAACAGTTGGGTGTCTGCACCTCTTCATTCAATAGCTCTCGTCTTGCATTGTAATTGAAAATCTGAATCAAGAATCATTACCGGATATTCTTGAAATTTTATTGTTTTGCTAAAAAACGTTAATGAAGAACATTAGAAGTGATTTCTCATTTAAGATAAACTAAAATTAGCATTGCTTTAGTTTTATAATTGAGCTTTTTGATGGATTGTTTTGTACAATTTAAGACTTGTTTTTTTAATCTCATTTATTGAAAATTTTAAATTAGTTTATTTTTTTCAATTTAAAAAAAAAATTGAATTTGAAAATTTTTCCTAATCAATCAACTCTTTTGCTAATTAAAATATTCTGCATTTTAACTTATCATCATAAAAATATAAGAAGTTAAACATTGACAACCAATCGTATTTTTGAAGTTTAAATGTCATTATAAATGATATGCAATTCTCCATCTCTGAAAAGAGGTTTGGTATAAAATTTCAATTGTGCAATCATGGCAAGGTTCAGAAGATCTTTATTGTCTTGTCTCTTGGGAATTTTATTTTATTCTTTTTTGTTTTACTTCGGTAAAAGAGCAGAGAAAGAAGAAATCAAATGAATAATTTTTCCCTCTTGTAAATTTAAATATAAATAAAGCTCAATAACACCTACGCAATCAGCGTGTCATAAAAAATCGATAACTGAATATACATTTGAAGATTTCATATTTCATTTTTTATTTTTTTTGGCGGTGCTTAGTGCTTCACGAATTATAATTAATTGTCATTTTTTTCTCTCCTGCTTAACTGTTCTACTTCTCTCTCTTTCTTGTGCTACTCATTTGCCATTTTAATGATAATCATAAAACATCTGTAACGTTTTGCTTCCTTGAACCAATGTAACAGCGTCGAGTGAGTGCGATGTAATATGAAGAAGGTTAAAAAGAGAGACTGCTATCATCTCGAATTCAATCAATAGTTTGTTTTTGGATACGTACAATAAGACGAAGGCAAACCAAAATGAATTGTGATGATGCACTCTTTCTTTTTGGGAGGCAGCGGAGCAATAACATAATGAAATCAGGTTCAATTTTCTCGTGTTCGATTTATATGAAGATGAGATGATATGATGTTGGAGAAGAGAAATTGAGAATTGGGTTTTTTCAGCGTATTTATATTTCGTTTTTATTTGTAACTTACGACTCTGAGACCTTTGAGAAAAAAGCGCTTTTACGCTACGTCACTGACGAGTAATTTTACTGATTTCTTTTTTCTTTGTGGATGATAAAAAGAGGTTTACTTTTTAGGATGATTCCTCGAGTGCAATAAATTGAAATGAAATTTGATGAGTGATATTTCAATCAATGAAAAACTGAAATCGAAAGCACACCCAATTACCCAACAACAGCTTCAATTTATCTCACGATTGTCAACTCATTTGACCAACTATTAGCAACCATCAATGTATGCATGTGCATATACATTACCTGCTCTTCAGTATTCATTTCAATTTCATTCATATCAGTGCTTCTCGCATCGACCAATTTAGTAAAAATGCCTTAGAGTCATTTGAGTGTTTTTACGCTTTATTTTACATCTCTTTCGCCGTTCCATTCATGCATGAGAAATTAAAAATTCATTTAATTTTCTTTTATTTTCGTCTCTGCTTTGTTTTCAACCTTTCTTTGCAAAAATGCAAGCGACGAGTTGAAGATAAGAGAATGAAAAGTAAGAGTCACTTGAAAGCAAAGATATCTCAAATGAAGTTATTGATAATTAATATTTTGTTGCTGGTTGAAACCAATTTTAATCAAGACATTCGAATCTTTTTAGCGCATTTTTGTATAGAAAATGCAGCTTATAAGTTCACTTTGGCTGGCTGGCTGTTCGGCTGGCTGCTTCGAGATCTCGAAAACTACAATAGCTAGAGACTTACGGTTTTTTGTGTTTGAATTGTGCTATCGAGTTATTGTGACGAAACATAGTTAGAAAGCAGTCACTGATTGCAAAACTCGGGAAATTACGAAACAAAATTTCCATATTGAAAAATGTAAACAAAAAATTTTTCCGTTGGTTGCTAAGATTTTTTGTCGACGCGTTTTTTGCGTCATTTTTTCAATTTGAATTTGACTTGATCGTTATTTTCAGATCAATTTATTTTGTTCAAAATGAAATGAAAAGAATAAGTCGATTTTATTCATTCGACTCAATTTCATAAATTAGATTCCATTATTGTAAATAAACTCAAAACAATAAGGATTTAACAATAACGCTTTAAAGCCGCAAAATTTGCGATTCGAAAATTTTTTTTAATTTCAATCTCAATATTGTATATTTATAAACCATGAAAGACTTCCTTAATATGAATTTGAAAACCAGAACTACTTTAGAGAACTCAGCAGTTTTTTGTATTTGTTTTTTGTTTTATTGAATTTCTTCTAAATAAAGCTTCTGATCAGAAACGAATCTGTAAATTTTGTAATTTGATAATAAACACTGATCTGTGGCGACAAAAATGCGCTTAAGTACTCCGATCCGTGCTCGTGTACTTTCTATATCTTTTGTTTCATTTTTAAAATAAATGTCTACTCTGTTCTCTTCCTGAATGGTAGATTTCCATTACAGTCATAATAAATTTATCAGAAATTTGAATCATGTGTTGAATATATTTTCATTTTATATATGCACATATTCACTTGCATATGATTTAATTGCAAGCCCAGAGTGCCATAAAAGTGTAATTTCGGTAAAGCTTTTTCGAATGCTGAAGCACATATTCAAAATAATTAATTAACGCTGATATTCAATCGGACTGAGGGATTTGCTTCGTTTTAAAAAGTCAAGAGATATAAGTGTATGCCTTGAGCAATAATAAACACAAAAGAGGCTGCCGAGTATGGTGACGACGCGCTGCTTTGCTTATAGACATTGCTGTTAGATGTATTTTGTGACCTTCTTCAAAAACTCATCATCCAATTAACTCGTACGTTAAAGTTTATTTTTCTTAGCTTCTACGGCCACTGCTAAACTTTAAGTTTATATGAATTATCTATCGACATAAGCATTTTTTTCTCCTCATTATCTCTTGTGTTATTCTCTTGCTCTGTGCAGCGACTCAGTCTTGTTGATCATGATGATGAATAACGAAGATGATATTGATGGTAATGATGACATTCACAACATAAGCTTTGAAGCCGACCATAAATGTGGAATAGTGAGACGAACGAAAGAAATTTAAACTTTTGTGTACTTGAAAATCAGGTCAGATTTAAATATAATTATAATTTTTGAAACAATTGAAGCCCATAATTAAATCCTTTGAAACCTAAAATTACACCATACACATTAGATCACACCCGGAAGCAGTTATACACAAAAGTTCTAAGAAAGGCTTAGAATTTTTTGTTTTTCGAACATATTTAGTCATCTGTAAATTAGTAATATGTCACTGTTTCGAGCTACGAATTAATAGCTACTGCATAATGATTGTTCACCCTGTTTTATTCATGAAATTTTGTTGAAAAGTTATATGTGAAGAATTTAATTTCTTTTAACAGCATATGCATTCTCTGATATTGTAAGCAAAAGATTTATATTTGAAATTTATAGTTTCTAGAAACACTATTGTCTTCCCTCGAATAAAAGAGCCATTTTTGAAATAACTTATGTTTTTCCATACAAAAACTAAACAAAACTAAGCAAATTTTCTAGGATCTTGAATGCAAGAGCCGGCTCTTTTATCCGAGGGAAGACGATAGTTATATGTTATTTTATAGCGAATTTCATTACGTATCAGATAGTGTATAGATTTTTTCGATTGAACAAATAGTTTTTGAGATACAATCATTTTAGCAAGGGGATGGTCACTGTGACAAACATTTGCTTTTTTTGCTTCTTTTTAGTAAATTCGGAATTAGAAAGATTAAGATATTACTATAAAATTTTTATTTGCAAAATTGATTGTTTTTGTTTGCGTTATTAGAGATTTGATTGAAGGTTTTGTGGCTCAAATACAAACCTTTTGATCAGATATCATTCAAAATTCTATTCAATTATTATTTCCTTGTCAATTAATATTGTTTTGAAAAAATAAATCTAAGAAAACAACATGTGTGTGCAACACAAATAATCAACAATAAAGATACATTATCTAATTGCGTTTGACCGATATGTTTATAGTCTTAATTTTTTGTTCAACCGTCTCAAGTTGGTGATTTTTTTCTCACACAAAGTCCATAAACTACAACAATTATTTTATTGTTATAAATTCCAATTAGATTCAAAAGAGAGACTTTAGTAGTTAAAAGGTCTCACACATACACTATTCAATTATTTCGTGTCTGCTTAATCTCTCGCGCTCTTTCGCTTGAGCGATAATATCAAAAGATCATTGAAACGAGCATCAATTTTTGTCTTGGCACAGTAAGTGTTATTATATAGACACATCATCATCACCCATTCAAACTTCATTCAACCGAAAAATCATTTATTTATTAAGATGGCCACTTTGAATAGAGATCATGAGCTCACTGAGGTCTCAATTCATTCATTTGCGCACTTGCCGAGCGTAACATGTTCAATTATCAATATAGAAGTGTAAAAGTCGAAAAAATTTCCAGAAAAATTAAAATGCAATTTTTATGGACGTGTCAATTGATTTTAATGAATAAGAAAAACTTCTTTTATGACTCTCTAGAGATATCTCTTTTTTTCTCAGTTGTGCTCGTCACGCAGACCATAATCTTTCGTTTTACTATTTTTTTGCTATAATTATTGGGATGCAAATGCGCATTCGCAAGTCAGGAGAGCTAGAAATAAGATCATAAAATTAATTAAGATACTCATATTCAAATGCAATTAAAAGAGACGTGAAAACATCCAATTGAGAGTAAAAAATTGATGTAGATAATTTATGTTTTAAATAAAAAACTTTGCGCTTTTCTATTTGCGATAATGATTTAGGGATAATTTTTATGTCATTTTAGGAGTTTTCAACAATTATTTTAATATTGTTTAGTAAAATTACAAAAAAAAAATATTAAATAGGACATTTGTTTTTATAAAAAATGTAATATACCTTGCTATTTAAAAAATGTTGTTTTAGTACTAAAATTTAATCAAATCTCACACCTTATTAGCCTCCACAATCTGCTCTCAATTGAAACTCATTATATTATGACAGTTTCAGCAATAATTCTTTTTTGTTCACAATTTACACCAACGGAACAGAAGAAAAATTTTTTGTGTTGATCGCTTTGTGTGTCACGGAAGACTTAAGAGGCAAGCAAGCAAAAATGAGAGGGAAATAAAAAGAGTTTCTCACATCAATACACAACGGACTGATATTATAGTCTCATTTAAAAAAATACTGAAATAGTCCCTCGTGGGACGCAGCAAATGCAATTCATCAGGGAAGAATAAAAACAAGCAAAATCACCTTAGAATAAATTACTATTTTGCAATACCGAGTGACTTTGAAAAATGATCTGAATGACACATCGATTTCAATTATCAAAAATTATAAGCAGACAATATATGATTGCATCAATCTCTTTATAAATGTCTCTCATTTTGGCATTGTAAAAATAATTTTCATTTCCGTTCGTCGATTGAAAAAGAGAAATATTCGTATAGAATTTATTTTAGGTGTTTCTTTAATCTCCATGTTGCTATGAAAGAATTACAGAAATGATATGAAATATATATATCATCATAAAACAAACTAAATTGAATAAATTTTACCAAAATATAAAAGAAAAATAGGAGAAATCATTTAGGAATATGGACAATCAGGCAAAAAATATATCTATTGGTGTACTTTTGTCATAGAGTATCGGTACAAATTTTTGGACACTTTTCGTTTGTTCAAAAACAAAAATAATAAATTCTCTCTTATTTGTTCTTTCATTTGAAAGATTTAGATATAAAAAGAGAAATATCAAAAATCTGGGGGCCACACAGACTGTTTTGGTACCTAATTTGAATTGGTGCACATTTTTGATCCTTATTTCAAATTAAGAACTACCGTTAAAATCTCGTTAAACCATGCGAACAAGTGAATCAAGGATTTATCAATTCATTTTGAACACTAGCCCATTGTTTTCATTTTCAATTTATGTCATGATGTGGAAACAAAAATGCTTTTTTCGTAAGGGATTCTTAAATTTTTGTGGGTTTTTCAGACAAATTGCAAAAATTTCAATTTAATTGAAATTCAAAAAATTCACCCGTAAAAAATCTTTTTCCATTCTATACATTTCAGGATTGAAACGTACTTTCACATAAGAATATAAAATAAATTTTACAAGTAATCTGTGTGATGGTAAAGAATTGAATCACTATAATAACATTCATAGTTTTCCAAATTCTATTGTACAACAAAAAAAATCTCGTCATTAAGACTCACGAAATAAACCAGATTGGTGCGTTGATTGTTAACTTTGGATTAAATTTAGATCAAAATTTATGTGAACAAAGGAGAGGTATATACATGAACTTTAAAAATGAAATAATAACAATAACTGGCAAACAAGTTTCAAGTATGCTCAGAGGCATTTGCAGACAATGATATAATTAAAAAATATGTGTTTCTCACTTTTCGTGAAGCAAAATAAGAAAAAAAAGTAGCAGTAGAGTATATGATATATAATTATTTCATGACGATGAAGCATCTGACAATACTATATGGATTATTCTGATCAACTTCAACTACTTTTTGATGTTTTCAAATACGGAAATAATTGTTATTGTTTTATTTGAATTCTTCAATGCTCTTGGCATTATTCACAAGTCGAGAAATTTCTGATGAAAGCCAAGTATAGAAAGAAAGTTTATGTCAATGGATCGTTTACCATAAAAAGTCTATTAAACACTAAGGATTATAGCCTCAGCCCACACAGAGCTATTTATAAATGTAAAGCACTTCGCGAAATGACCTAAACTACGCGGCATCGCACTCTAATACAGTGCATGAAATGAGACATAAATTTGATGGAATTATTTCTTGCACGACAAACAAATTTAAATGTCACACTTTGCGCTTGCAGCCATTCACATGTGTTTTACATGCGGATTTGCATTAAAAGCTAATTTGCAAAGCAAACTTTCTTTGATGTTAAAGAGATGCGTGTGAGAGCAACGCGATGAAAATTATAATCGTAATAAAGAGTTTAATTCTGAATTTTTATTGAGCTAAATGAGTAAAAATGATTCAAGTGCTTTGTCTCCTATTATGATGACACTAGGATTTCTTTGTTAACATATTACTAATATTATAAGCAATCAAAACGAGTTTAATTTAATGAATAAATGTCGAGAGGTGACATCAAGGTGATCACGCTCGATGATTTGCGATTGATTTTTTGGCGCCTGCTTGTTTTCTATTTTGTTCATCAACTGGTTGTAATGCTACCCATTTACAATAAATCTGTCATAATTAATATGTCGGTTATTTCTTGTCGATAGATTTCATTCAGTTGATCCTGATAATTTTAATTTCTCAATAACGAAGTAATATCTTCTATCTAAATTTATACCCAAAATTGTTGCCAAAAATAAACTTAGTGAACAAAATTTTTTAAATCATCAAAATTTTTCAATAAAGCTATTTATATTCTTTGAAACGAGAGTTGTTATTCATAGACGTCTATGACTATTTTTTGATCCATTGTCATATGGTGGATGGTCTATGTATAGACAACGTCTATAAAGATGAAAATATAGACGTAGACAAAAATTTTTGGTCTATATAGACGCGGTCTATGCATAGATTTATAAGCCGCATTTAAGAGGTTGGAAACTGGGGCGAAGGATTCGGCCCGATTCGCCCGATTTCGCCCCGATTAGCCCCATTTCGCCCAATTCGCCATATTTCGCCCGATTCGCCCGTTTTCCACTTGTCACGCAACATTTTTCAATTGTTTCGCAACATTTTGTTATGCAACATTGAACTAAAATTTTCGAATCCTTATTTTGCACGAATTTAGACTTTAAACCAATATTTAAGTGTTGATAAAGCATTATTATTCATTAAGATTCATGGATAAACCAATTATAAGCAGATTCTTTGCAGAAATAAGTAATTTTTTGTTTGTTTATATTCATTTGTTTGTAAACAATAAATTCGCCCCGATTCGCCCCGTTCCACCCCGATTTGCCTTTCGCCCCTGTTTCCAACCCCCTGGCCGCATCTATATAAGAGCAATCTTTTGAATAAACAAAATTAAAAATTAAATTACAATCTTTCTCAACTTGTTTTCGTCGAATTTTTGAATTTTAACTTGACATTTTCATAAATATATCGATTTATCCTTAATTTAAGTTAATCAGAGGAGTATATTCGAAAAAAAAGAAGATTCACTAAAGACAAAAAGTGAAGCAAAACCAGTCAAAGATTGAGAGCAGAAATGATTTTCAATATTTTATCAACAACAATTTCAAAATTTTTAAAAGTCTCCAATCGCTTTATTTATTCTACAAAAACTGAATTTTGTTCCTAAGTAACTCTATTTTCTCCTAGAAATCGTTGATTTTATGCTTCAAATTGAACAATAGTAGATAAAGAAACAATTCGGAATGCCAAAATATCATTTTATGAGTAATTTTAGTGAATATTCAAGTCAAAATTTGCAAAAATATGACGGAAAAATTTTTTTCTGTTTCTAAGTAACGCTTGTCAAAAATCAAATTTTAGGTATATTAAAGACTTTTAACTTCTAAAACTTGTCGTAAATAATGTATTTATCGTTTTGACATGTTTGTAATTTTTTTTTTTTTTTTTTTTATGTACATGTCTCATGACTTATCATTGAACCAAGCATTAATTAGGGTTTGGACAAATTGATGAAGTCAAGATTTTCCCTTCCCATAAACCCTTTCGCTGGGGAGCTCAGCGCCATTATTAGACCATTAAGTGCAACCACTAGCTCGATATATTTTTATTCCATCTCTGGACACATTACGGTATGCAATTGTGAAGACTCATTTCCTAACTTTCTCTGAATTAATCTGTTTATCAAGGGCTCTCGTTGCAATGCACTTTTCATGGTGACCATTGTACCGTTCTCTTGAAAA
>JACWBX010003163.1:4234-23753 GCA_014622435.1 Polypedilum pembai
TTACTCTCATTGATTTTTTTATTCTTTGTCAATCATTTCCTTGAAACTCTTCACTTTCTTTCGCAAACGTTCATTTTCTTCAAGCAATTCTTTACACTTGACATATTCTGGTGAACAAACTTTCTTCAGCAAGGCAATATCTTCAGTAGGTTTTGACCATGATCGATGAGCTGGATTGATGTATCCAAACATTATCCCAAAGTGATAATAAGCTCAATTGTTTTAAATGATCAAAAACATAAGGATCAATTATTTTGATTTTATTTTCGAGAAATCCAATCGTTTTTAAATTTGGATTGTAAATGAATAAATCTCGCTCGATAACTTCCAAATTGTTTCCAGAAGATCTAAAGTATATCAATTTTTCTCCAAATGGCTTTAAGTCTTCTTTATGTACTTCTTTCATCCCAGTACTATGAAATCCAATTCCAATCAAATTTTTAAAATATTGGTGTAAGTTTTTTGGAAAATACGTCATGTTCAAAAATGAAGCCCAAAAAGCAAGAACATCATCGTTTCCTTTAGAATCATCATGCTTTCCATTTATTTGTGTTACTTCTTTATTTTCTGCTGTCATTTCATTGACATTATTTGTCACAAAACAATAGTAAACTGTTCCAAATGTCCATGCATCTTTTTTTGAATAATCGCAATCTACTGTAAATGCATGAAGGTTGTTAATAAACAACAAAAGTGAGAGCAAAATAAGCAATCTAAATTAAAAATTAATTTTTAGTTAAAATAAAAATTATGAAAATTTTTCACTTACTTCATCTCAATCTTTTCTTCTCAGTCTGATCACTTTGGAATATAAATTGAAACTGATTAAATTTCGCACAAATGTCAAGTATTTAAAGCAAAAAATTATAAACATCAACAAATGAAGTTATTTATGAAGAAATCACTTTCTTTTAATAACTAAATAAAGCTGATAAATAGAAATTTTTAAACACAAACACATCCGTATTGCAAATCTAGAAGAAAAATAACTGAAATTTAAAAAGTATCATTATCTTTTGAAGACTCCAAGGACTGCCGTTAAAATCGTGCTTTGTTGATAGTTTCTCGGATGATTGGTGAACTCAACTTGAGCTCATATAAACTTATATTGAATTAGTAATAGAATTGATTAGGAAAAACAAATAGTTGATTTAGCTTTTTGTCACCAGACTGAAATATCATTGTTAATGATTCACTTGATATGAATTGTTCGCCCCGCTACAAAAGTAGAATGAAGAGTAGCCAAATTGATGCTGATAATGATGATGATTTCCTGTTACTCTATTGTGAAGCGTAGGGCGTTGTATGTGACTGCTTCAATATGAAGCGTATTTTGTCACTCAGCGATTCAGTCATCATTCCGATGATACGATTAGTGGAGATAGGGAATGAGCCTGACGTTCTCGTAAAAATTAATTAATTAAATGAATTTAGTTAACTTTTTTAATGAGTGTCACAGCCTTGCAGAAAACTAATCATAAATAAAATTGTTAAAACAAATTTGAGTTGAAAAGTTTCACGTTTAGTTATCAGCTTTTTAATTTGATTAGAATTGTCATGAGTGTATTAAAACAATACAAGCCTTTTTTAATTCTAATCGCTTAATCACATTTAAATTGAAACTGATTAAATTTCGCACAAATGTCAAGTATTTAAAGCAAAAAATTGTAAACATCAACAAATGAAGTTATTTATACAGAAATCACTTTCTTTTAATAACAACGAAATAAAGCTGATAAATAGAAATATTTAAAAGCAGTCAAAACAGGATTAAATAAATTTGTAATTTGAAAATAAAAAAATTCAATCGGTCCGCCACTAAAATCCACTGTAGAATAAAAAGTTCAAAAAAATGGCGAAGCAAAAATTTGTATATAAACTCTGCTATCCCCTTAAACTTGAATAGGAACTATAAATAAAGATAATGGTCGTTTTAAAATAAATAAATTAAATTTCGAATTTTCTCCAATACATTGTGGCAATAGTTAACAATTTTATTTAATTTTTCATACCCTCACAACAACAATGTAAAATAAAAATAAAATCTCGTCAACATCCGTTCACATTTTTCTCCTTTACCATCATTCAGTGGTCAAAGAAATTTAATTAATTAAAAAATTTTATTCTCTTTTTCATAAATGCGGGAAGTGAAAATTTTTCATATGTGGTATTTTCTCGTAATGAAAAAGTTCTCAAAACCATTATTTTTAACGATAAAATCGGCTTTTAATAATTTTATTATAGAAATAAAGTTTAAATTTAGTAAATTGAAATAAATGAATGTTTCACACAAGGCCTGAGAATTTTTAAAAAATTTTTAGTCCCAGTTTGATTTTTTTGATATAAATTTAATTCCAAATTTGTGAATTAGCCATATTTAGGCACATATTTTAATAAAAATTTACTTGTTTACTTATAAAAGCAAAGAATCAGTTATGATAGGAAAATCGAGATTTTAACAAAAATTAAAATCGAATTAAAAAATAATCATAGTAAGCAAAAGAGTTCTCAGGCCTTGGTTTCACATTAAGTAAAAATTAACACTAACAATTGTTAAATCAAGTAAGCTTTGATAAGTCAGCAAAGCTTGGATTTCATTGTAAATTTTAATGAAACAAAGAAAAGTTTAACAAATTTCTTCCGAATTTTTCATTTTAAAATAATTTATAATATTTAAAGGTTTTCATACATTTATTTCAAAGCTTTGAAAAATGAAAAATTTTATTTTCTATATTTATTAGGACTTCAAAGAAATAAATAATCCAAAAATTGAATTTAGAAATTAAATTTTTTTATCTTTATGATGACTAAAATGTGCAATAAAAACTTTTTCTCTACTACATGACCAAAATTTTCTCTTTTTTCTCTGTGTCTCTATTTTGTGCCATTTTTCAAACACAAGTTCTAATGAGTGAATTGACTCAATGGCTTTTCTCCTTCAATGTTTGCCAAAACATTATCATTAATAGCCGACTGGTGACACACACTGCATGCTGTTAACTGAACATACACACATTTACGCATAATTAATGGACAAAATGAAACTATTTCTCTCTCTCTCATTCACTCATTCCATAGTCATGTTTGTATGTGTATATGTGTGGGGGATAAATGTAGAGTTAATCTCATGAAATATTCTATAGAGATTAAGCCTTCCTCAATCTCTACACACAAACATATACACATAATGGACTTATTTATTTTCATACAATTTAACCAACAACAACATTTTATGAAGTTGAACAGATTTTCATTTATTTCCAGGTAGAATTATTTTCTTTATATTCAATAGAGATAATTCAATAGCAAAAATGTTGTAATGAAATAATTTTTTTTTTGCAATTCAAGTTTTCATTCATTCTCATAAGCTTTCAAATGCGAGTTATCTCTTCATAATCCTCCTTTTTTCTCTCTCTCTCTTGTTTGTTAAAGTGAATGAAAAGAGGAAAAGGGTTAAAGAACTAAAATGATTTTCATTTTCATTCATTCACGCGAGTTTACTTAAATGAACAGAGTTTATAGAGTGAAAAAGAGAAAAAAATTTAATTGTTTAGTTTTTTTAATGGACTTTTATATTTTTATGCAAAAATTTTATAACTCGTACAAAGTTTGATCTTATAAAGTGAATTTTTGACAAACAAATATAAATATTGGAGAACCCAATACAAAAAGTAACAGTTGCTTAATGGTCAGAAAAATTCTAAATTTTTAAACGCACTCTAAAAATTAATTTATTTTCGAAAACTGATTGTAGTTACCTTCAATCCATTCAAAAAAGACATTTTATTATTTTACTACGCTATGTGCAATTACACAAAATAAATTTATCAAAAAATTTGTAAAGATTTTTTGGAAATTTCTTCAGAAATTATGTAACGTATCTTTTTAAATTAGGAGACGTGCAAGCATTCACTATTCAAGTTAGGAGGGTTGATAATTCATTAGAAACTCTTTAAATAGTTAAAAAATATTGTTAAGGCATAAAAAGTATTCTTTTTGACACACATATAATTTTCCAGACTGACTTTTTATGTCTTATAATTAAATTAAGGTTTGGTTGTCTCTTAGTGCAGACAAAAAGTCGAAGAAAAAAATCTATTTTGGAAATTATAGGTGGAAGTCAATCTGTTTTCTAAAACGATCATGTGATGCCTATAATTTTTAAAGTGTATTTATTATAAGTTCTATCTGCGCAGACATATGAAATTTACGAAAGAGAATTAAAAATTAATTTTTAAATTTAAAAAAGTTCTCAATCTTCGACATAAAATAAAATTTCTATTTTTAAAGTCTTAAAACGTCACTTCACTTTACTAAATGATCATTTTTCTCTTTTTTTATTTTGAAAGACACTTGAGTAACTGAGATAATTGCTTCATGCCTCTCAATCTTTTTTTTCTCTCTTATTGCTACAGTTTTATGACGACTTTATTGAAGAACACTTGAGTTTTTCTCTCTTATCATACAGTCTGTTGCTATTGAAACTTTTTTTGCTTTAACAAATTATTAAAGTGTTAAGACAATAAATAGTTTTTATAAATAATTAATTGAAGATAATTGCAGTATCAAATTAAATTCCATGTAAATAGCATTTGATTACAATTAATATTTAATCCATTTAGATGAGATTTTCATAATACAACAATGGCATTAAATAAATTCATTTACTCTAATAAAATGCTGCACAATCACAAGACGATGAAGTATTTTAATTGTTAAGTCAACATCAACTGTAAAAACAAAAGTATCAGAGTTAGAGTTCATTAGTTGTGTCAATAAAATGAAGATGAAAATCAATTAAGAAAGTTCAGAGCTAAAGAAATGATTTATTGCAGTTCTCTTTAAGCTTTTTAAAAAAAGGAAACTTAATAATGCAATCAAAAAGCCATGAGATGAAGAAAGTCAGTGGCATGATGAAATTACTTCCACATTTGTATGCATAATGAAGAAAGCATGAAGGCGAGACAAGATGAAAAATTTTAATGTTATTTTTCCTTCTCTCTCGTCTTTTTATAAATTTGCATATCAACATTAAATAAAAATATATGAAGCATGGTAGCATGACTGCTGAAGTTTCTAACCCTTTCTCTTACCATCATACACCTGACAATAATTTTAAAAAATTAAAACAAAACTCTCAAGTATTCAAAACCATCCCTCAAAGAGTCTTCACATCCTTCCTTTCTCTCTTATTCTGATATTATTGTGGTGAACAAGATGAATATTGTTGAAAGTCTTACATCTTTTGTGACTATAGTGTAGATGAGCAGTTTCCTTCCTTTTTCCTTTCTGCTACTGCCAACACCACAGCAATAAAGAAAAGAAGAGGCAACAAAAAAAAAGTATAAAAACAAACAATCCCAACCCGAGCAGTCAGTGTGTGTACAAAAAACATAAAGCCATCAAAAACGAATACAAAATGGTATTTAGAATATGGTAAATAAAATAAGAGATAGAAAGTCATAAGGAAAATAGCTTTACATTGTTATTAAATGAAAATATGCTAATAAGATTCAATATGAAAGGCGACTGACTCAAGCACATTTAGACAATGAGAAATTTCCTCTTTTCAATTGAAATTGGTCTTTTATTATTTTTTTTGTGTGGTCTGAAAGTTTTCTTTTTATTTTAAAAAGAATAAATTTTAATTTAAAATTTAAATCTTAAAAAACCGCTATTTTTAAAAAAAACCGTTAATATTTTTAAAAAGTCTGTTAAAATTAAAATAAAGTTTAATGAGTTATTAAAAAATATATCTTTTTCATATGATTCATTTGCATTCAAATTAAAGTTAAACAAAAGAAAATTTTTCAATCTCCCAAAAACTCAGTTTTATCTAAATAATTGAATATTCATTAAGTTTTCAAAAATAATCAATTTATTCACTTCATCTTCCTTCAATTTTACCTGCTATAAATCTTCTATTATCAAACATTGAACGACAAAGAAAAGTAAAAAAAGGAAAAAATCCATCAAAATTAAATCAAATTGAAATAAAGCTTCATCAATTTGATTTCTATCGATTCCAAATTCCCACCAATAAAATTTTATTGCTTTTTTTCTCTCAATTCTTATTCTTCAACGTTCAACAAATGGATTAGGAGAGAATTTTTTCCTTCTTGATGGCTTACATTTTTCTCTCTAGTTCATGATTACCAAATTTTGGCTATTTTTTTTGATATCATTACATCACATCGCGCTTATCATTGAGCTGAAAATGTGAATTTGAATGTCTTTTATTGGCTTCTTTTGAGGCTCACTCTTATGTTTGTATGTCGAGTGGCTTTTGAACTCGCCCACAATTTGTTTTGCTTCTTCATGGTTTTGCTCTCTTCTTTGCTTGGCAGTTTTTAAAGCTATCTAGATTGTTATGTTTATTGCTCTGATTATGCTATGCGAGAGACGCATTTTTACTCCTGCTTTATTAAAATAAGATTTCACTTAATGTTTATTTAGGCAGACTGGAATTGAATTTTTAAAGAGAAAAAAATTTGTTTTTGAACTTTAAAGAAAAAAAATAATGAATTCAAAGAATTTTACAATTTATTTAAAATATTTTAATGCATTTTTATAAAAGTTTTAATAATAACAATTAACTTTATTTTTAAAAAATTTTTAAATTCAAAAATATTAAAACCGTTAAAATTTAAACTTTTAATTTTTCAAATTAGTAGTAGCCAACTTTTTCTGATCTGCTACATACTTTAGAGACAAAAGTTATATCATGTCACATCTAAATAAAAATTTTCCTTTCGAACAGTGTTGTTGCATAAGTAGGAACCTATGTAGGTTCTACCGTAGAATTTGACTTCGAAACAAATTATCTACGCGTGGGCACCGCCTTCGTAGACGAAATTTGTTGTCTATGGTCTGCGTCTTTTACTAATGTAGGCAAAAACTACGCGAAGCAATAGGCAAAAATACGAACGTTTTTTAGTTCGTAGGCAACTTCAAGTTGTTTTTGCTTTTTTTGGAGATGAACACTGGGGAAAAAATTATTTTTGCCCTTTTTACCCCAGTGTCTATCCCCTCGTGCTTATATAAGTAAAAGTCGTTGGGTCGTAGACAAAGATTTCGCTTTAAAAGGCAGTGTCTACACAGCCTTCAAATTAAAAATCGTAAACTTATATGCCTACGAATAACAACTCTGCTTTCGAGGCGTACAAAAATTTTCTTTCTTGAAAAATGACGACATTTTAAAGGAGAAAAATTGAATGATTTCTACTTGACTTACGTCAGAGCCCAAAGTCGGCTAAATTTAGTCGACTTACGAATAAATTTGGGGTCTGATTTGTGTATTTAGACAAAACAACAGTTGTTTTACTATTTTTAAAAGTCTGTCATGGCACAAATAAGCTTTAAATAGGGCACATTAAAGTCCTTAGCACACTGGCTGACCGTGGTACAACGGTTGCATTTTTAGTTCTTAAACTTCATCTTATTTAAAAATAAACGACAAAAGTGATGATTTTATACAAAAATATAACATTCAAAATCAACTTGAAACATTCTTTTTCTCTTAACTTTTAATGCAAATTTACAATTACTGATTGTAAAAGTTAAGAAAAATAAATTGCTTTAATTAAGAATAAAAAGTATAAATTAATCACCAAACATATGTTATTTCTATTATAAATAAACACAAACTCAGAAAAGTTTTTTGCCAAAGAAAAGAAAACTTTTTTCTCCCTTTTTTCATTTTACATAAAAAGCTTCATGAAAATTCATTTATCTTTAATTACAAGAGCTTTTTTGCAGTGTGAATCTTTTCATTTTCATCCACAAACTCACAAAGCTCACTAAATATTTGCGTTTTTCGTTTGCCTTTCATTTTTTTTTTTGCCGGAACAAAAGATTAAAAATGATGAAACTTAACGATAATAAACAGGAAAAGGAAAATAATATTTTTCGTAATGAAAAATTATGGAAATTGTAATGCTACTGCTTTCGCTCTCTCACTTATTCTTCTTATTCTGTTTAATGTCATGAAAAATAAAGATGTAAAAATTTCTTCCACACAGAAATTATTTGAAAACTTTTTTTTTCCTTTTTCCCAAGTTGCAATTTAAGAAGTAAAAGATGCAGAATGAGTAAGAAGCTGCATAAATTTGCTATAACGGAAGTTGAAGAAGGAGAAAGAAAAAAAAATCTCTTTTTATATTCAGTTTGCAAGCAAGAAAAAAAACGAACGAAGTGCAGAAAAATGTGAAATGAAATATCCTTAAGCCGTTTAGTAATTTTTTACTTTATTTACAACAGCAATTCAACTCAACATTCCCACTATTCGATGATTTATCATTTCCTCTCCTCCTATCACGTGCACAGCTTAATTTTTTTGCATAAACAAGATATCAACTAAAAAAAATGTTGTAAAGTCTTGAAAGTTGTTCATTTAAGCGCATTTATTAAGAGAATGTAAAATTTTATTTGTTTTTCAAATTTAAATATTCAAAAGCCGTTAAAAATTTAATTTTTCTTATTATCAAATATTTTACAATCGATATTGATGACAATGAGTTCCTATTACCTCACTATGAAGGGCAGGTTACTAACAAAACTTTTAGATCTTATTCGATTCTTTGTTAGGTTTTCAAGAAAATGAGTTTTTGAAGAAATTTCTCATTAAGTTTCATTTGCAAAAGAAAAGAATTTTAAGTCAATTGAATGACAATTTAATGTTCAAAAAAATAACTGATCTAGCCGGTAGGTCAACATCATAATTATTCATTGTATCATTACTATTATGAATTCAAATTAAGAAATAAATAAATATATATATTTTGTGTCTTTTTAAGGTCCATCAAACTTAAATCCCTTTTGAGCTAGTTCATTGTGAACTTCCAGCTGTCAAGTGACTTCGGGATAAATCGTTATTGGCAAATCTATAAAATACCAAAAACAAGACAGACATAAGTTATGAAATAATTTTAAACCTCAAAGAGTGAAATAAAGTGAATTTTTATAAGCTCTTTTATTGTAAATTTCTTGTTGTTGCAGAGAAGAGCAAAAAAGAGAGGGAAAAATATGAGATTTTATTTTATTCTATTTTATTGCATTAAAAAGCAATTTCTTAAAATAGAATTTCAAGTAAAAAGTTTAAGCTTTTATAACAACATATTTGAATGGTTTTTGAATCACTCTTGCATTAAAACTATTTAAATTCAATTAAAATTAAGAGGACTATCGATTCAGCGTCAGTGATAATCGGTGAAGATCTCTTGAAAATTAATTGGCAAAGTTTTATTCAAAGAGTAGAGAAATCAGGAAAACTTTTAATAGTGCAAAAAGGAAAATTTTCTTAACATTTTTTACAATTTCGAAAGAGAAAGAAGGAAAAGTTGTTAAATAAAAAAAGCAATTAACATTAATTAAAATATCCATAAAAGAGTTTAACTTTCAAGAATTTTAGCAGACAATTTTTTAAATAATTTTTATAAGCAAATGTGAAAAATTAATTTTATTTCTTTCTTGTCTATAACTTTGGAAATTTCAAATCAACATTTCTCAAAGATCCTAAATCAAGTGAAATTTTCTTCGCCTAAATTTATGCAACAATATACCAGGAATGGAAACTTCGAAAATAATCACGAAAAATCACAAATAATCAAGACGTCAGAACTCTTTGATCCGTTAAAAAATTTGATTTTTTTATCTTTATTTGATTTGCTTTGACTTGATCAACAATCATCAAAATGTTATCAGGTCTTGTTTAAAATCAAACTAAATTCAAGGGGTGGAAACGAACGTAAAAAAATAGCTAAAATCACTATAATCATCAAAAAATTGCTTGAATCGCTAAAAATCGCTTGAAACGTCTAAAATTGCTTCGTTCCCACTCCTTGACTAAATTTGTAAATGTTAAAAAATACATTTCAATTGTTTTCAAAACACTTATTTTGTAAATTTAGGAAAATTAACTCCAATATTTCCCAAAAATCCTAAATCCAAACCAACTCGAACAGAATTTCTATCAGTCTTTTTAATTCCAAAACCAACTTTGCCAACAGGTCCTAATTCAACACCTGCCGAGACTCCTTTATCAAATGACATACCAGCACCAACTTTACCCACAGGTCCAAGCTCTACACCAGCTGAAACTCCTTTATCAAAACCTACACTTGCACCAACTTTATTTCCAGCAACATTTAAGCCGGTAAACAGTTCTTTATCTTCAGAACTCACATTCACTCCAGCTTTCGCAACTGAACCTAAATTTAAACCAGCAAAAGCTTCAGAATTGTCAGCTTCAAAGCCAAGTTTTACAGCTGAATCTCCCAAATCGACACCAGTGAAAACTCCATCAGTTGATGATACTTGAACTCCTGCTTTAGCAACCGAACCAACAGCCAAACCAAAAAACTTATCATCAGCATCATCAGCAAGTGGATCAAATTCTCCTATCAATTCTTCAAGTTTTTCTCTTTCCCTTCTTGCTTCTTCTCTTGCTATTTTTTCATCTAACTTAATTTGTTCATTCATAATATTATTTTGCATCATTTGAAAAATTATTTCTGTCTCTCTTCTCTCTGCTTGAAGTTTCGCTTTGAATTGTCGCTCTCTTTCTTCTTCTTGAACTTTTCTTAATTTCTCTTGCTCTTGTTGAATTCTTTCTTGCTCTTTTTTCAATTTTTCGACTTCTTTTTCACTCTATTTGAAGTAAAATTCTTCAATTTTTCCATCAAGAATTTCTTTGAATTTGATTTCGTGTTTAGAATTGAAATTTTTCTTAGAATTCTTAAACATATTGAAAGCAATTAATTTACTTTGCTTGTGTATATTAAAAATGTCATTAAAACTTGCAATTTTCTGTGTCAAAATTTGTTGAATATATTTATGAAAGCAATCACGAACAATTAAGTTCATTTGCGTTTCAATTGAAGCTTCTAAAAGTGTTTTTGGCTTCGGTAATGTGTTCGATTTGAAAATATTTAGATAAACTTTCATAAACTCCAAATATTTTGATCCATTCAAGGTCACTCCATTAACTTTCTTAATAGCTAGCCGATTTGGTGACAAAAGATGTTGAATGAGAATTTCAAGTTCAATTTTAAATTCTGCCTTCATTGATCTCCAATTGCCATCATAAGGACCACCTCTGCCAGATACTAAAAAAATTAATTAAAATTGAGTTAAATTTTAAAAAATTTGAAAATATTTTTTTACCAATTTCCCCTGGATAAGGCAGCAAAAAACAGCTCAAATTCTCAAAAGAATTGTAAATGTGTTCTCTGACTGATTTTATTTCTTTATTGCTTGATGTTTCACCTAGAAAATTTTTTATATAACCTTCACCGCCTTCAATACCATAAGTGTAATCTGCAATATAAGCCTAATCAAAAAAAAAGATTTTTTTTATTGAGCTTTGAACTGATAACAAATTATCATAGAACTAAACAAAGGAAGTGCAAACTCACCCAATCTCTAATCAAAAACATCAAATTTTGAAAAGATTTTCCAAAATTTTCATTCTCTTGCATAGCAATTTTTGCATATTCAGTAGCAAACTGCAAATATTGCAATTGATTTTCTTCAACAACACCATTCAAATTCAGAACTTGAATAGAAGAAAACAAGTGAACTTAGAGCAAAAATTCTTGAATTGTTCACAACAGTTGTTTGATTATCAAAAAGTCCTTGAGTGTCCATGACAATGATTGCAATTTTCTCATTAGTTTGTGGATTTAAGTAAAGAAAAACATCATTCCAAATTAAAATGCCTGATGTGTCTCTTGCAAAGCCTGCTCGCCATGAAAAACCAGTAAGCGGTTCATCAGGTAAACCTATCCAATGTTTCTTATTGATTAGTTGATTATTTAGGAAATTGATTGATTTATACTGAATGAAAAATTTTAAATTAGTAAAAATTTAATTGCACACCATTATCCTTACATTAGCATAAAGAAATCTCAAACAATAGTCAAAAAAGAAACTTTTTCCTCTTCTATAAGCTCCAATGGTTGAAAATGCAACAATTTGACAATCCTTAACAATAGGATGCTCAAAAATCTTCTTCAGTGGCTCATAAAAAATTTCAACTTCATCATTTTGCGTAAATTTCAAAAGAATTTCAGCTTTTCCAAAAGGATGACTTTGAGTAAATTTTTCCATTTTTAAGGTGATGCTTGTGTGAATTGTGATTAGAAACTGAATAAGATTTGAAATTTATTCAGTACTTTTTGAACTTTTTATATCATTGATAACATTTAATCACATCCGCAAATAATTGATTGTTACACAAACACATTAGAAAAAAGTTTTATACCTTTTATTATCAACGTGATAAAACAAAATGATTTCATAGAATTTTTATATCAACTTTATCAGTTATAACAAAAAGTCTTCTGAAAGCTCTTCATTTAATCAGTTTAACTACAACCGTTTAACCAGTAGTACATTTCAAAATGTCAATAAATCATACACATCCTCATGGAAAACCGAAAAGTATTTTAGAATTTACTTCAGCTGGAGAAATTGAGATTAATAATAAATCTCTAAAGAAAATCCATTCAAGTTCTTAACTTAAAAGAAGTTGTGCAAGAAGATCAATTACAATATTTACATTTTGCAACTGAATTTGCAAAATTTGCTTCGAAAGAAAATTAAATTTCTGGATCAGCATTTCAAAATTTGATGTTTTTGATTCGCGATTGGGTAAGCTTTAAATTTTTATCATGAAATATTATAGTAATTGTCATTTCTCAGCCATATCCTGATGAATTCAAATATGGAGTTGAAGGTGGTGAAAAATATATGAAAACATTTTTGCAAACCACAAATTATCAAAATGAAGAGATAAAAGCAGTTCGCGAATATATTCGTAATGCTTTTGAAAATTTGAGTTGTGCATTGCTACCTCATCCTGGTTTTATTGTAAATGGTTCAAAAGGAACACCTTACAATGGTTGCTGGAAGGAAATGGAAGAAAATTTCAAAGAAGAGTTGAAAAATGTCATTGAACATCTTTTATCGCCTAAAAATCTTGTTATAAAAAAGATAAATGGAGAAATTTTAAAAGGATTGCAGTATCATGACATCATCAAAGATTACTTTGAGCATTTTAAATCAAATCAGAAACTTCCAAAAGTACAGACAATTTTGGAAGCAACAATCGAACGTCAAATGACTTTCATCATAAATGATTGCTTCAACCGATATAAAGAACAACTTTTGAATCATGAAGAACTTATTGAGAATCCTGATAGTATTTCAGTTATTCATGAGCATGACAAAAAGTTCGCATTATCTTTGTATGATGAAGCTCGTAAAATGGGCAGTTCAGAACATCAAGAAAAATTCCAAAAACTGCTTGAAAATCAAATTGATGAATTTTTTGAAGAATGGAATGACAGAACAAAGAAAAATTTAATGATAGAACAAGAAATGGAAAGAATAAGAAAATCTTTAGAAGAAAAAGAGCAGCAATATCAAGAACAATTGCGAGCTGAAAGAGAAGCTAATGAACAGCTTCGTGAGCTCAGAGACAGCAGAGAAAGAGAAATAGCTGAAGAAAGAGCAAGAAATGAAACTGAAAGAACAAGAAATCTTGAAGTAGAACGTGCAAGAAATGATTCAAACACACACCAATTATTAGAATTGTTAATTAATGTTGCAGTAGGAGTTCTTACAAGCGGTTCTCTATTACAAGCTGTTCGAAGTTTTTTTCAAAGATAAAGAAAAATCAACATAAAAAAGTTCAATAAATAATTAAATATCAGTAACCCTGTCTTTAATCATTAATAGCAGTTATTTAATTAAGCTGTAAATTCAACTATTTTGTGTAACATATTAGTGTTTTGTTGCAAACTTGATCCAATAAAAATTGATCTCGAAATAATTTTATAAGTATTTTTAATGAATTTATTAAAACAAGATGCCAAGTACCCATTTACGGATTGGTGAACTTTTGCGCATTTTTGGCACCACAAATTAGTATTTGCTACAAAATACAAATTATCAAATTCGTTTTACAAACAGAAGCTTAAATTTATTACAATTGTAAAAGCAAAGTTGAATTGCAAAACTTTATGCTTAACTGTCAGCTTTTTAAATTGTCTACAACAATCAAAATTTCTGTGACCGTATCAAGTTAAAACAAATTTTCAGAAGCTTTTCCGAATATTAATTCTAATGACATATTAAATTCAAAGTTATATTAAAATCTCCATCGCAATCAACTTTCCGTTTATTTACTTTAAAAGTATGAAAATTTGATGCGTGAAAATCATATTATTCAAGTGACACAATGATTTAAACTGATTTAGATTTGCAAATTGATTCTTTAAAAGAAAATTTTATTTGTATAGAAATAACGGTTAAGTTGAATTTGAAATTTAAAACAGGGGCGAGTGAAAACGCGTCGCCGCAAATAATTTTTGTTTACAATTTTTAATATGGAAAATTTTATTCGCAATTTCTCAAGTAATGTAATCAGTGTTGTTACATAAGCGGGCTGTGTTTGCTTGTGATAATATTTACAAAAAATTCCACTATGAAAACTGTAGGTGGCGCTTCAAAAAGGATTTAGGCGCCATATACAATTTTCATAGCGGAATTTTTAGCGCATTTTTGAAAAAAAAATGCAGCTTATACATTCACTTTGGCTGTTCGGCTGGCTGGCTGGCTGGCTGGTTGGCTGGCTGGCTGTGTCCCGGCTGCTTCGAGTTCTCGAAAACTGCAATAGCTAGAGACTCGCGGTTTTTTGCTTTTAATTTGTGCTATCGAGTTATTGGCGGCAAATATAGTTAGAAAGCTGTCACATGTTGCATTACTCGGGAAATTGCGAATGAAAATTTCCATATTGAAAATTGTAAACAAAAATTTTTTGCGCTACGCGTAGTTTTCGCGCCTTTTTTAAATTTCAAATTTCATTTAACCGTTATTTTTACGCAAATAGAATCTGCTTTTAATGAAAGAATATGAAAGTCTAAATCAATTTAAATCATTGTGAAATTTAAATAATACGAGATTAACACATTAAATTTTCATATTTTAATGTAAATAAACGGAAATATGAATACGATAAATATTTTCTTATAAACTTGAATATGGTTAAACCATTAGAATTTATATTCAAAGAAGCTTCTGAAAACTTACTTCAACTTAGTACACTCACAGAAAATTTTAGTTGTAATCAAATTAAAATGCTGACAACTAAATGTGAAACTTTCCAATTCGACTTTGCTTCAACAATTGCATCTAAGTGTAAGCTTCTGTTTATAAAACGAATTTGTTAATTTTGTAATTTGTAACAAACACTGATCTGGGCGCCAAAAATGCGCTAAAGTACAGCAATCCGCAATTGAGTACTTTCACCAATTTTTGTAAATATTATCACAGGCAATCACAGGCTACCTGTGTAACAAAACTGAATGTAATAAGTGACAAATCTCCTTGCTCAGACACTATAAATAATTACTACGAAAAACTAAAAAAAGATATAATCACGGACAAAATGCTGATAATAGCGCCTTTGTTGCAGGTATCATTGAAAAAATCGCTAAAAACTGATTAAAAAATAATAAAATTTCATAGATTAGCATTTCATTTTCGTTAGAATTGTTTACTGGCCTTATCAATCAAAGCTATAATTTTCAGAAATACTTATTACCTAAATAAATATATCAAGTGTGTAACAAACACTTTTTTCAAAGTTGAAAAATTTTGAGCCTAATCAGTTATTTATCAACCGTAATACTAAGCAAACGTTCTTAAAATACTAAAAATGGAAAAATTACCTCACCATCACCGTTATGGAGAAGCAGAAAGTATTTTAAAATTTAATTCAAAACAAGAAGTTGAATTTTTTGATGAGCCACTGAAGAAGATTTTTGAGCATCCTGATGTCAAGAATCGTCAAATTGTTGCATTTTCAACTATTGGAGCATTTAGAAAGGGAAAAAGTTTCTTCTTAGACTATTGCTTAAGATTTCTTTATGCGAATGTGAGTGAATCATTGAATTTGTTTTTAAAAAAAAATTTAAACTCTTTCTTTTTATATCCAGTATGCATCAATTAATTATCCAAACAATCCATTGGACAATAAATATTTTTGGATGGGCTCGCCTGATCAGCCACTCTTTGGTTTCTCATGGCGTGGAGGATCAACTCGAGATACATCAGGCATTTTGATATGGAACGATGCTTTTCTTTATACTGTTCCAAGAACTGGTGAAAAAATTGCAATTGTCGTCATGGACACTCAAGGTCTTTTTGATAACGAAACAACTGTTGTGAACAATTCAAGAATCTTTGCTCTAAGTTCATTGCTTTCATCCATTCAAGTTCTTAACTTGAGTTCGGTTGTGCAAGAAGATCAATTACAATATTTACAGTTTGCAACTGAATTTGCAAAATTTGCTTCAAAAGAAAATCAAAATTCAGGATCAGCATTTCAAAATTTGATGTTTTTGATTCGCGATTGGGTAAGTTTTAATGAATTTAAAACAATGCACAAAATTATCAATTATAATTTTTAAGTCAAATCCTGATGAATTCAAATATGGAGTTGAAGGAGGTGAAGAATATATGAATAAATTTTTGAACACAACAAATAAACAAAATGAAGAAATAAAAATAGTTCGATATTATGTTAGAAGTGCTTTTGAAAATTTGAGTTGCGCATTGATGCCTCATCCAGGATTAATTGGTAAGATGTTGTTAAACTATCATTAAAATTTTTCTATAAATTAATTTAATTTTTAAGTGACTGGTTCAAAAGGGAATGATTATGATGGCAATTGGGGAAAAATGCATTCGGAATTTAAAGAAGAGTTGAAAAATGTCATTGAACATCTTTTATCACCTGAACGTCTTGTGGTCAAAAAGATAAATGGAGAAATTGTTAAAGGATCAGAACTTTTCGAAATTTATAAAGACTATTTTGATCAATTCAAATCAAACGATCTTCCTAAAGTACAATCAGTTTTAGATGCAACAATTGAACGACAAATGACTTTTGTCATTAATGAATGCTTTGATACATACAAGCAACAAATTTTTGAACATGAAGGACTCATTGACAAACCTGAACAAGTTGAAATTGTTCATAATCATGACAAAAAATTTGCTATGTCGATATTCAAAGAAGCGCGAAAAATGGGAACTCCAAAGCATGAAAAAAAATTTAAGAAAATTCTTGAAAATCAAATTGAAGAATTCTTTAAACAATGGAGCAATAAAACAAAAGAAAATCTTGAAAAAATTAGGGTTCGGAATTATGCAGATAAGAAGAAGAAGTATGCGCATAATTTTCTTCTTCTTATTGATTTTTCCATACAAAAATGAATAAGAAGAAGAAAATTATGCGCATACTTCTTCTTCTTATCTGCATAATTCCGAACCCTAGGAAAAATCAATAAGAAGAAGAAAATTATGCGCATACTTCTTCTTCTTATCTGCATAATTCCGAACCCTAGAAAAAATTCAAAAAGAAAAGGAAAAAGTTAATAAAGCTTTAAAAGAAAAAGAGCAACAGTACCAAGAACAAGTAAACGCAGTTAGAGAAGCAAGTTTAAGACTCATTGAAATTGAGAAAAAGAAATTTTTATTAAACCAAGAGAAATATGAAAAAGTAAAAGAAGAAGCAGATGAGAGACATAGAGCAGAAGAAGCTCGATTAAAAGTTTTAGACAATCAGATACAAAGAAGAAGAGAAAACTTGGAGAGATTAAAAAGGATATTAGCAGGATTTTTAATTTTAGGAGGAGGAATAATTGCAGGTGTTGTGTACTATTTTTTTGGGCCATTATTTTAATAAAGAAAATTTTATTTATTTATAAATTCATTACAAAATTTTTACCAAAACTTTGGAATATTAACTCCAATATTTCCCAAAAATCCTAAATCTAAGCCAACTCGAACATTGTCTTCATCATTTTCAGTTATTCCAAAACCAACTTTGCCAACAGGTCCTAATTCAACACCTGCCGAGACTCCTTTATCAAATGACACACCAGCACCAACTTTTCCCACAGGTCCAAGCTCTACACCAGCTGAAACTCCTTTATCAAAGCCTACACTTGCACCAACTTTATTTCCATCAATATCTAAGCCTGTAAAATACTCCAATTCTTCCACGTTGAAAGCAATTCCAAGTTTAGCAGTTCCTGATGCAGCGTTAAGTCCAACGAATGATTTTCCTTCATCATTGGCTTCAAGTCCAAGTTTAAGAGCACCAGAAGCTATATCAATACCAGCAGATAGCGATGCAAGCTTTCCATTAGATTTTGACATTTCTAAACCTGCTTTAGCTACTGGACCAGCTATCAATCCAAGAAATTCATTTTCATCTTTCTTCTTTAGAGCTTCAGTCAATTCTTTTTGATATTTTCTTTCATTTTTTACTTCTTCTTCGAGTGATTTTAAATGTGATTCTTGTTTCAGCATCTCTTCTTCTAATTCTCTTTTTTTTCTTTCAAAAATTTCGTTTTGAATTTTTATTTTCTCTAAATCTATTTTTGCACCTTCTTTTTCAGCTTCTATGTGTTTTTGCAATTCACCTTCAAGTTTTTCTTCATTTATTCTAGTTTCTTCTTTTTCTTTATTGATTCTACTGATTTTATATTTAACTTCATTGCTCCATTCTTCATAAAAAATTTCAATTTTACTTTCAAGAATTTTCTGAAATTTTTTTTCATGACTTGAATTTCCTAACTTACGAGAATTTTTATACTGCAACAGAGCAAATTTCTTGCAATTATCATGAATGTTTGAAATGTCATTGAAAAATGAGATAAAATTCTTCTGCGCATTAATTTTGTTTTTGTATATCTCAAAACATTCATTAGTGACAAAAGTCATTTGACGCTCAATTGTTGCATCCAAAATTGATTGTGGCTCTGGAAGCTTGTTTGAATTAAATTGTTCAAAATAATCAATCATTAGGTCAAAATATTGTGATCCTTTGACAATCATTCCATTTGCCTTTTTGACAACAAGTCGATCAGGCGACAAAATAAGCTTTATAACATTTTCGAAAACTTCCTTAAATTTAGGATTCATTATTTTCCAATTACCATCATATGTTTTACCATCTTCTTCTTTTGAACTAGCAACTTTAAAAAAAATAAAAATAAAAAAATTCAAAGTTCTATAATTAGCTCATTACCAATCAATCCAGGATGAGGCAACAATGCACAACTCAACTTCTCAAAAGCACTGCGAATGTATTTACGAACTGCTTTGATTTCTTTATTCTGATCTTTTTCCATACGAAGAAAATCATTCATATATTCTTCACCACCTACAAAACCATATTGATGTTCATCAGGATTCATCTAAAAGATTTTATTAATAAAAAAGTTAGAATGTTAAAGAAAAGACAAAATTTTACCCAATCACGAATCAAAAACATCAAATTTTGAAATGCTGGACCTGAATTGCGATTTTCATTGGAAGCAAATTTTGCAAATTCTGTAGCAAAATGTAAATATTGCAATTGATCTTCTTGCACAACTGAACTCAAGTTAAGAACTTGAATGGATGACAATAATGAGCCAAGTGCAAAGATTCTTGAGTTATT